>JALPQI010001615.1:0-108392 GCA_025490895.1 Thaumatotibia leucotreta | reverse complement strand
TACTTTCACAAAAAGAAAATATTTAAAAAACCCAATAGTTTTTTTTATCATTAAATTTCTTCATTCCAGTATTTCTCTAAAAATTTTTTTCAAAAATTCATAACTCGAAAACTACAAAAAATCGGCTAACATACATGGGGTATATTCTGATAGCCCATGACGTAGAGAACCTAAAAAAAATTTTTTGACGTCAAAGTTTGGACCACCCCCTGTATAGCAAATGTACTAATAAGTCAATTGACATCAATGATATTTTGTGCGGTAAGTGTCGAGAGATTGTATACCTACACACTAACTTATGTTCACACTGCACTGGTACTTTATTTGTATGCTAGTAACGACTACTTCTGAATTTTTTTTTTTGGCATGACGCACGATGATTTACGGAAATATTTTTATTTATGTATACAGTGGACATTAGTGGCTATGTATGCATATTTTTTTTGTAGGTGTACTTCCGCGTGAAATAAAAAAAAATATGGAAAAAAAACAAGAACTCTGTTTTTTATTATGAAAAATAAGGACAAGATGCAGGTTAAAAATATGCATTGTGTAGTTTATTTTATTGTTATCAAACACAATTTTGTTTGGTTGATCTAACTTGAACAGTACTCGAAATATGCCTCTTTCAAAGACACCCTGTATATTTTACATTATCTTGAATAACTCTGAAACAAAAGAAGATCTAGAGCTGATATTAAGCATGGAGTATTCTTAGGTCTTGCTAGTACACCACCTAAAATATTGACCTCATCCGTGGGGAAAGGCACCTCTTGTTCGGTAAGGCTTCTAAACCCTTTATGATGAAAATGTGAGGGTTTCCATCCGGGTCCCAAATAATATACCTATGACCTAAAAGTAGTTGATATATCGGATATTCTTCATAACCAACTTAATTATTAAGGTCAAGTATGGTCAAGAAAAGTAGCACCTTAAGTTACATTCATTGCTTCTGATAGTATTATGTACCTATAGTATTAATCATAATATGATTATCTATCTGATCTGCAGGTTATTTATGCTATGAGCTGTCAATAAAGCATGGTATTTATCAATTATTAATATTTTTTAAAGATTTGGCGCAAACTGAAGAAAAAGGTTCGCGATCAGCTAATCGGATTCCACGACAGCCACGGAGGCGGCCGCTGGGTCGCGCTCTGCAGCTCGTCGTGAACAACAAGAGTACGCTTAGCGCCCGAGCTCGTGGCGCAGCCTGCGTTTGATTGGGTGGTTTTATTGTGCCTATATCGTTAAAGTTAGAGCCCACGGCTGTATGATATTTTTTCATTATATTTATGAGCATTACAATGAGCATTACAACATTACAATTTATGATAGTAAACCACATTTCACATAATAAAAAAAATGGCACGCCGTGGACGCGAACTTCCGCGACAAAGTATTAAAGTGCCCATTCAATTCAGACGATCGTCTACAATAGAGCAGAAATTACAGGCGTTTATTAATTAAATTATTAATATATTTGTGATTGTAAACTTGTTTGGCTCAAATGTTTTTTACGATACAGATATATGTTACACTGAGTATTTAATACATGTTATTATAATAAATACATTTTTTGTAATAAATGCATACTGGATTTTTTTATTATATATATTTTTATTTGTTTAAAATACTAGTTATTAGCCGTGTGGTGACGGCAGTAAGATGTCACCACCCCGACTCTTTCCGTTGGTGTCTTAAGAGTCGGTTAAAGGATTGAAGTGTCATTGACTATTTATATATCAATGGATAGTAGTGTGAGTAGTGTGTCCACTATGAAGGGCAGCAGCATCATCATAGTGGACACACTATTCCCGATTATGGGTTTTAACCTCCTAATGCGTCCATGCGCATAGGCTAAGAGAGGACATTGCCCATGCACCCATGAACTAATAGAGGCTGATCTACCTTTTCCCATACAGATTATGTGTGCAACAGCCGCTTTTCTTAATTATATTGTACTTGTAAAATATAGCTGCGTAATGTACGGTATACTGCACAGAACATCGCTATCATAATTAATACAATTATGCATCTTGCCCTGAAATACTTCCATTCAATAGCTTCTATCCATAACTACCAATACATAACTCATAGCTACAATAATATGCGACTGAAAGCCTAAATTTTGCCAGCCGTAACGAAGTTTATGTGTTTCTCGACGTTCTCGCCACCTTCACACCTCGAAGACAATTTGTCGCATTTTGACATTTAAACGCAATGTATTTTATCTCTCAAGGTACACTTGTGCTACGAATTTGGAGGATATCTCGCGTGGGACTTTCAAGCGAAATAATTATGTCGCTTTGATAGATCATCGCGAGTCAGCGTTTTCTCGCGCGCATGTTGTGCTGCCAATTCGTGACATAGCTCGAGAAAACTCTATGTCGCAGTTTTTGTCGTCCCGCGCCCATGATGTGCTTGCCGTGCTGATTTGTTGGCATAACTATATTTTAAAAAACTTACATTTATTTATAAGTAATATGGCGGAAATTTGTTTTCGTTGCGTGTGTTTAGCGGTTCTTAACTAAGTAAGAAATTATATTTTATTGTGATTTTGTAATTTATACCATAACGATTTTACAATTACTGAACTTAATATACTTTTCTCCAATATGCTCGGAAATGTTCGCATTAATGTAGCAAAAACGAAACGCGAAGTACCTTCTTATGTACCAGCTCAAATTAAAAAAAAAGATTTTCATTATTGTACAGTTTTTGCGGCCGCGAAATTGTACTAAAATCCATTAATGTATTGTTTTTTACTTCTTAAAAACTACTTTTGGACTTTGAAAAAAATGCATACAGCCAAATTCTAAAGCCACGACCAAACGCCTGGTCTGGATAGAGCGAGCGACGGCGATCAAATCTATGGCCGTCTCGTTCTATCATGAGTTACAAACGCCTCGGTGTGTCAGGTCGTGTAGGTACGGTTTAATGAAACCATAGATATCGTTACTATTTTTTATGAACGACCATGCATTAAAAAAAAGTTTAGGCGGGAATCATAAGAGATTTTTTCTTTTCAATTGTTATTCAATTTGCAAGAAGAATTACTTAATCGATTGTAATAAATTTTGTTTTATTTCCTTGCATGTTTGGAGAAAAGTCCTATATGTGCCTCGGACGGAAATAGAATTTCGTGGATTCGTATGTAATTGTCGGCCTCAGCTTCGCTTCGTCCGACAAAAAATACTCATCCACGAAATTCGCTTTCCCGGCCTCTGCAATAATGTACTATTTCAATCTAAAAGTAAATAATATTTACATATTTTATCATGCACGATTTTGCGAAAAATGCGTAACTCGAAATTTTGATTAGTAATACAAATTCCACCCAAAATATGTCTACAGATCTTTTTCTACATTTCTCGTGCATGCGACGCCATTTGGTATGCACATTTTGTTTTTGGAACGAAAAGAAAAATTCATGCATTTAAGGGTTAACGCTGATTAACTCTTTCACTGTCAGCGAAAGTGTTTGTGTTTTTTACGCAGTTACACTACTATGTACTGTAAATTATATTTGGATCAATCACTTTTTAGGATTCCGTAGTAAACTGGGAACCCTTATAGTTTCGCCATGTTCGTCTGTCTGTTCTCAGCATAGTTCTGTGGTCGTTAGTACTAGAAATTTGGTACAGGTATACGTATTCATCACGCCGTTAAAATAGAATTAAAAAAAAAAACATTTTTTCTTTTACAAAATCCGTTTCCGCCGTATTTTCACGGAAACGTCCGAATTTATCTTTCTGTTTCAGTTAGCTTCAGTGCAATGGAAGTATCCATTGCACTGAAGCTAAAACGTTTTAGTCCGTGGGCCAGTCGGCCTGAAATTAGAAAACGGTATAATTCGGGGGTACCAAGTGTCCTTTTTACAGTAGTTAGACATATTCATAAGGATGTTAAAAAAGTGTGATAGACATCTCAAAGTGGTAGCTAATAGGCATACGGGCTATTTCAAGATTTCCGTTGTATGACAGGTATGGTTAAAATTAGGAGGTACAAATTTTCCTTTTCACGGCTGTTAGGTAAGCTTATAAAAACGTCAAAAATGCAAGATTGCCATTTATAAGTGCTACCTAACAAAAATGGGGGCCAATCAAAGATGGTGGATCTCAAGTTTTACAAAATCAAGTATATCTCGAGAACTATTAAATATATCTAATTACTCTCTTGAACAAAATTAAAGGCATATCTGTAAGCTTCATATTTTGCATATACACCATATTGATAAAACCACCCAATAATTAATTATGACCAAATTTATGAAAATTTCGTGATTTTGTTTTTTTTTGTGTCGTGTTTTTACATAGTAGTCATGACGCTAGAAAAAATAAATATTTTTTAATGATAATGTATTTAATAAGCTTTAATTTGACGTATATAACTTATTGGCGGTATTAAAAAAAAGACCCATAAAAAATATTTCAATGAATTTTAGTCATAATCCACCGTATACAAGGTGGCCAGTGGCAGAATTCCGATTTCAAATTCAAATAATTTTCGAACGCGATGTTCGAAACAAATGCGGGTCGGTGTTTTAGTATCGCGAGCATTGCGGATTGATAATTCAAAATGGATCGCTGGCCAGCTGTCCAGCGTTCATACGCCATAGAGGCCTATCTAACCAACGGTTTTTCGCCCATTACCGCAAGGCGTAAGTTTTGTGTTCGTTTTAATATACGGCGTATTTGTGATGGACCGTCAACTAAACTGATTGAGAGTTGGGTAGCACGATTCAGAGCTACAGGTTCCGCAGTAAATAAGCCAGGACCGGGCCCGCGACCTACGGTTACAACTGAACAAAACGTGGAACGCGTCAAGCAATCTGTACTCGAAAATCCGCGACTTTCCACCCGCATACGATCTACGGTGCTAGGTATTCCCAGGTCGACATTGCGGACAATCCTCAAAAAAAAATTAAGGTTCCACCCTTATAAAATCCAAATAGTCCAGAAGTTGCAGGATACTGACTATGAATCGAGAAAATTGTATGCTGAACAAATGTTGGAGAGATTTCCATCAAATCATCGTATGGGGAACATCTTCTTCAGCGATGAAGCACATTTCCATCTCGACGGTTATGTGAACAAACAAAATTGTCGTTACTGGGCTACCGAAAATCCGAAACAAATGCACGAGATGCCGTTGCATAGTGAAAAAGTGACTGTTTGGTGTGCGGTTTCAGCAAGATGCGTAATAGGGCCTTACTTTTTTGAAAACGAACGTGGAGCATCGGTAACCGTGAATTCTGAAAGATACTGTGAAATGATTGACAATTTTTTTAGATCACACGTTGAAAATGGTTCTTTCTTCAATCGAAACACATGGTTTCAACAAGATGGTGCAACTGCCCACACAGCCGGGCCATCGATGATTGTAGTTAAAGCATTATTCCCAGGAAAATTGATCTCCAGATTTGGTGACATAGCCTGGCCCGCAAGATCACCCGATCTCAGCCCATGTGATTTTTTTCTGTGGGGATACCTCAAAAGTGTCGTCTACAAAAACCAACCTGCCAACATCGCGGAGTTAAAAGACAGTATTCGATTACAAATAAACACAATTTCCAGTGCACTTTGTAGCAAAGTTTTTGAAAATATGCGGAATAGGTTGGAAGAGTGCGTAACTGCGTACACAACGAAGGTCATCATTTGGAAAATGTTGTTTTCAAAAAATGAAATCCGCATTCATAGTCTTTTCGTAGAAATAAATAATACTGCTCAATATGCTTTAGTTTTTTTTTATAAAATTTCGTAATCGGAATTCTGCCACTGGCCACCCTGTACTTAGTGATTTAAGAGGCGATGGAAGTGCCACTCGTAAATAATAGTGCTTATTTGAAATAACCAAGATTGAAAAATATAAAAAAAATCGCCTCTTAAATCACTAAGTATACGGTGGATTATGACTACAATTCATTTAAATATTTTTTATAGGTCTTTTTTTTAATATCGCCAACAAGTTATATACATCAAATTAAAGCTTGTTATACACTATCTTTAAAAAAATATGTCTAACTACTGTAAAAAGGACACTTGGTACCCCCAAATTATACCGTTTTCTAATTTCAGACCCACGGACTATTTCTAAAAGTTTCTTGTGACAGAGCAAAACGACAACAACGTATAAGGTGCAATCTGCGATTTTTTTTTCATAGCAGATTCAACCCTACATACAACGTACAAAGTGCTATCTATGATGACAAAAAATCGCAGATTGCACCTTATACGTGGTTGTCGTCGCATATCAATTCGGACGTTTCCGTGAAAAGCCGAAGGAAATCGATTTTGCACTACATCTATAAGCTTATACGCCCTACTCGTTAAGTGGGATATTTTTTTATTTTGCTGTAATCCTACAGGGTGTTTTTTTTTTCGACCGTTCAAATTCTACGTAGTGAATGTGTAGGTCATACTCACCAACTTTTACTATGGGGAAAAGTCGAAATCGCGAAAAAAAAATCAGCTGTTTCATACAAATTGGCGGCATTACGCCGGCCGAAATGTATGAAACAGCTGATTTTTTTTTCGCGATTTCGACTTTGTCCCCATAGTAAAAGTTGGTCAGTATGACCTATACATTCACTACGTAGAATTTGAACGGTCGAAAAAAAAACACCTGTATAATGTGGGGTATCATCTCTTTAAAGCCTCAAGAGAAAGTTTTTTTCTAAACTCAATATTTTAATAACGAGATAACCACTCCAGAATAAAAGAAATGTCCCCGCTTTAACTACATTAATCTCCATTGATGTTTCATATCTCCAATCCGTGTCTTCAAAGTCTCTGTTATTTTTTCTTTTAATTCACATAATAAATAACTGTATATTTCCAGGCGTCAGTCCGCGACATGCTATCATGGACGTCATCGGGCATAAGCGCGCCAATGGTCGGAGCAGACTGGGACAAAGCCCATAAGAAGGCTGCCACCGACCTGTTCAGACTTGTTCAGATATATATGGGCGACCGGAAGGCCCGGCCGGGGATGACGCTCAACTCCGTAGCTCAAGACTTGTTACACGCCACCTTTACTAACGAGAAGTGAGTTATACCCGTAGACACTTTAGGTCATCGACTTGTTCAGACTTGTCCAGATATATTTAGGCCGCAAGGGCCGGGGTTGACGTTCAACTCCGTAGCTCAAGACTTTTTACACGTCACCTTTACTAATGTTATACCCGTAGACACTGTAGGTCATCGACTTGTTCAGACTTGTCCAGATATATGGGCCGCAAGGGCCGGGCATGACGCTCAACTCCGTAGCTGAAGACTTTTTACACGCCACTTTTACTAATGAGAAGTGAGTTATATAGGTAAATTCAATAGCTGGCATGAATGGAATGAATGAAATGAATGACATCTATCATGGTGTGTATGCAGTCGTCGTATACCAACCTGTATCTACTGTCATTTTGACATTCACAATAGATATTTTCTGTCACTGACTCGATCCATTCATGCCAGCTTTCGTGAATTTACCTATAACCGTAGACACTTTAGGTCATCGACTTGTTCAGAATTGTCCAGATACATTTGGGCCGCAAGGGCCGGGCATGACGCTAAACTCCGTAGCTCAGGACTTTTTATACGCCACATTAGCTAATGAGAAGCGAGTTATACCCAGCCATATTCATAGCTAGTATGTGGTCACTGTTTCTGACACCTTTAGGGTAAATTAGGTAAATTTTACGGTATTTCTTATCAGAATCACGAACTCTCTATTTCTGGTAAAAAAGGGTCTCAGGGATATTTTTCTTGTAATACTATTAATAGTACATACCAGAGTATGTACTATTTTCCATATATTTCATATGACGGTAACACAAGAGAACGTAAAAAAAATTTTTGGGACATTTTTCAGAATGGAGAGCTCGTTATTCTGAGTAGAACAATCAATTTATATGCCGATTTTTTAAATATCTAATATATAAAAGTGGTTTCTATTTTGAGAAGAGTTTTTTCACTTTTAAGTACCTACACCCAATTAGCGTAGGATTATAAAAACCTTAATTTCAGTCAGGTTTGTACCGACATTCAAGCACAAAATTTCAATGAGAACTTGATTTTGGTGTTTTATAAACATAAGTGATATGATGATATGAAAACGTCGATCGTATTTAAATTTTTAAAGATACTTAATTTGTCATTAGAAACCTGGCTGTAATTAAGGTTTTTTTAATGTCACGTTAATTTGGTGTTCCTAAAAGTAAAAATGCCCACAAATGCGATTATTATACGATAAGTTATAATATAAGTTTAGTATGCTCACCTTTATTTATATCATTGATTTTCCCGCTACAATACTAGGTACTTATTTGTGTCCTCAGACTCCGCGACGAGCTATACGTACAGCTGTGCCGCCAAACGACGGAGAACCCACTCCGAGACTCGCTGCTCCGCGGCTGGGAGCTGCTGGCGGTCAGCCTCGCCTTCGTGCCGCCGTCGCCCGCCTTCCAGCCCGCGCTCACCAACTACGTCAACCGCCACCGCGACCCGGCCTTCGCGGCCTTCCCGGAGGTACGTCTTACTGTCTACACTACTATCAGACTCCGCGACGAGTACCCCACTGTCTACACTACTATCAGACTCCGCGACGAGTACCCCACTGTTTACACTACTATCAGACTCCGCGACGAGTACCCCACTGTCTACACTACTATCAGACTCCGCGACGAGTACCCCACTGTCTACACTACTATCAGACTCCGCGACGAGTGCCCCACTGTCTACACTACTATCAGACTCCGCGACGAGTACCCCACTGTCTACACTACTATCAGACTCCGCGACGAGTACCCCACTGTCTACACTACTATCAGACTCCACGACGAGTACCCCACTGTCTACACTATTATCAGACTCCGCGACGAGTACCCCACTGTCTACACTACTATCAGACTCCGCGACGAGTACCCCACTGTCTACACTACTATCAGACTCCGCGACGAGTACCCCACTGTCTACACTACTATCAGACTCCGCGACGAGTACCCCACTGTCTACACTACTATCAGACTCCGCGACGAGTACCCCACTGTCTACACTACTATCAGACTCCGCGACGAGTACCCCACTGTCTACACTACTATCAGACTCCGCGACGAGTACCCCACTGTCTACACTACTATCAGACTCCGCGACGAGCTATACCTACAGCTGTGCCGCCAAACGACGGAGAACCCACTCCGAGACTCGCTGCTCCGCGGCTGGGAGCTGCTGGCGGTCAGCCTCGCCTTCGTGCCGCCGTCGCCCGCCTTCCAGCCCGCGCTCACCAACTACGTCAACCGCCACCGCGACCCGGCCTTCGCGGCCTTCCCGGAGGTACCCCACTGTCTACACTATTATCGAACCGGAATCAGGGGATTCGAAAATACTGTTGACAGACAAGATTTACCAAGAAAAGAGTTTATTTTTTTTTTTTATTTGCAAAACAAGGAAAATACAACAATACAATTAAATATAATACTCGCCAAACTGTTACGTTTGATGGCGAGACATGCGCTCGGTTTCACAATTTGACTTATTACCTACAATTATAAATGTTATCAGTGTTATCACTAACTTATAACGTACATACCTAGTATACACATGTGGTTACAAGTCGGTAGTAGGTACTTAAACAGAGTTGGAAGTATCGGTAAGAAGGAAATCCCTTAACTTCGATTTTAATATCGTTTTGCTAAGTTTAGTGTCCAGTCTAAGTAAATCGATACACAGATATTGTTTATACAGGGCGTCCCAAAGTTTTGGGACATGAAAGGGAAGTACCTTGAATATCGTAGATGGTGTACTTTGCTGAAAAAAGACTTTGTTATTTTTAAAATTTTGTAATAGTGAATTCAATTTTTTTCAAAGAATGACTTGCTTCACTTGAAAATCGAACCAACTACAATTTTTTTCCAAGTTTGAACCAATCTTTTAGTTTTAGATACTATATTTCTTAAGATTTTTTTTTATTTTTTATCCATTCCTTCAAATGACATCATAAAATTATGAAAAAAAAAAAAATCTTATTAAAGTAGGTTCGATGCCTACAAAAAGCAAATTCAAATTCAAATTCAATTAATTTAATGTTAAGAAAAACACATGTCAAAAATATATATATACAAAATTACAAAATTAAAATACCTAAATACAATCTATAAAATTAACTTAATTCTAAAAAGTGAAAAAATCATACTCAAAATGTCACACAATACACATTTACACATTCAATTAATAAATAAAAAGATTTAAAAGCAAACAAAACAATAATAAAATAATCTAGGCATGTCAATAATCATTATAAAATTCTTTGACACTGTAATATGCTGCAATTTTTTTGGATTTTTTTTTGAATGCAGTATTATTTAAATTTCAAAATAAAATAAAGTCTTCTTTCAGCAAAATATCCTATCTACGATATTTAAGGTACTTCCCCTTCATGTCCCATAACTTTGGGACGCCCTGTAAATGTAGTGAGTGATTAATGAATCTATTGTCTGTTAAGTCTCTGCACTTCAACTGAATATAACTACGAATATATCCTAAATTGACTCATACACTGTTGTGTCAGTACTTCTGAGAGCATTAGGAGATAAATGCCCATAATCGCCACGCTGGGCAAGCGGATTGGCGATCGCAGTAATGTGTCCACTATGATGACGCTGCTGCCCATCATCAATCTTGTAGAATGGTCAGTGACACTTCAATCCCTTATTCGACTCTTACGACACCCGTAGGAGGAGTTTAGGTCACCACCTAAACATGTATTCTTACTGCCGTCACCACACGGCACACTCGATCTTAACAGCCACCAATTTGCTTGAGAATTTGCTGTTTGTTTGTGAAGTTTGCTCTCAGGTAGAGCATGCAATCCCGGGATTAAAATGTACACAACAACGGGATTTTATTATGTCAAATCCCGTGATTGCTTACAAATTAATCCCTAGATTGCATGCCCTATTCTCGGGTATATGCATTCTCTTACAAGACTTGGCTCTCCCTGGAATTCCGACGTCGTTCAACGCATGCAACATGAATGTTTCCGCCTGAACCGGCAACGTGTTGTTTGTGATATATAAATTACATAATGTTTTTTATAAGTGGAATACTATGGGAAAATTGGAAAGCGTAAAAGATGTACGGAAACTGTTCCCATCGGTGGGGTTAAAACATGGTTAAAGCGATATTATCTCGGGACGACATAGACGATGCTTTTACTAATATGGACTATATTAGTAAAAACATCGTCTAATATGAACTATATTAGTAAAAGCATCGTCTAAGAAGCAAAAGACGACAAATCTCTCGCACCTCTATCTCTCAGTATCTCGCGTACCAATCATGTGCTACGTTTACCGGTTTATAATCTCCCTCTTTCTTTTCTTTCTTTCAGCGATTTTTTTTACCATTGTGTTGTATACGTTTTTTCTTAAACATGCAATGAAATATTGTTGTTATGTTCCTTATAATAGGCTGCGAAGTATGACGTTTCAGGCCACTAGGACAAGAGGTTGTTAATAGAATTTAATACAAATCTTCAAGGCCTAGGCCGGCAAAGTGCTCTTTTTTAATTCCATTCCACATAAATTTGTGGCACAGACATCATGACATTCTGCCACTATGCAATACAAAAAAAAACATTGATATTTTTGTAGTTTATTTCAATGCATATTTAAAAAAAAGCACTATACATACCTCTGCCGGAAATATCGGATTGCCCGCCTCAGACCTATCAGGCCTCGCTTCGCTCGGCTCTATACGTCGGTCGGCAACCCCTTTCGTCCCGGCCTCTACAGTAATGTACTATTGTTTCGGCAGGTCGGCAAATGGCCGATCCACGTGCAAGTGTCCCACTACGCGGGCGTGGCGTGCAAGCGCCTCGAACGTATCGGCGTCGGCGGCAAGCGGCAGCCCAGGAAACCCACCACCGACGATATCGACCAGGCTAGGGTGAGTACGGCAGGGGTAGTGATGTGCCCTGTGACCATATATAACATGGACGTCTAACGCCAGCTCAAAAATGTCCCTGAAATCAATTGTGCAAAGATGGGCAGGACATAGCGCTTTTCTTAACGCCGGGCATATTTCGGCGCAACATCTTTGACAAATGTTTATAGAATATAGCCAATCAAAACTTTGATGGACCAATCACAACTATTTTAAATGGCGGTTTAAGTTTTTACAGGTCGATATTGAAATTCATTCATTACCGTAATGCATTGAAGAGGGGGTGACACTTGTCAACTAAAATTCAGGTCCGTTTTTGAAAGGCAATTTAGTATGGCTTGCGGCTTCCATGTTTTATTTGTTCGTAAGATGTGCCAGTCTAGGTAACTTACCCGAAACTGTATGAGGAATATTCCAAATTGATAACTTTCCCTATAGTAACATTGGGAATTTACCGGGAACGACCCAAAATATCCGACTCCGATTTGCCGAAAATATTTCATTTTAATCCCTTGGGACATAATCTAC
Source organism: Thaumatotibia leucotreta (assembly GCA_025490895.1). Classification (NCBI taxonomy): domain Eukaryota; kingdom Metazoa; phylum Arthropoda; class Insecta; order Lepidoptera; family Tortricidae; genus Thaumatotibia; species Thaumatotibia leucotreta. The sequence goes on along the minus strand of JALPQI010001615.1, from coordinate 95,925 downwards.
TATTTCTGATTGCTTAGTCAAGTTACCAGTTATCGACATTAGTTTTCTCTCTGTGTCGACCTTTCCTGTAAAATTTATAGGCATCTATATCGCATTTAATGCGACAAAGACAGTTGCGTTTCGTTCATGATTGCGCGTTAGCGATTGGCAACTTGGCTAGGCACTCAGAGCCACTTTACGCAAGTCAATGATTAATTATTTTATAAGACCGGTGATTATTTTTCTTTAAAAATAAGATTCTATGGATGTGCTGTTTATTGTATAAAAAATAAAATATTTCAGTCTACACAACTTAGAAATTTCGTCACATCGAAAAAGACTGCCCAATCAAGAAATAGACAGTTTTTTTAACTCTACATGTCCAGACATATTTTTTTCATACTTGTCACACCTCACAATACCCGATCTTAGTTTTTTTTCACAGTTTGAACTCAAATACCTATCGTAGTGAGTGGCATATAACTATACCTAGACATTTTTCTAGAAGGAACGAGAGATTGACAAAATTAAACAGTTATGTTATCGATAAGTCTCAAAAGTAATAGATAAATAAATAAAAAATGTGCCGTACCAAACAACACATACTTTTTCTTATAGCGTGTATTTAGTACCCACCAAAAGTATAAAAAGTAACAGTAGAAATGATCTAATGGTATAGGAAGTAATGAACATGAAGTAGGTATTAAAAATAGCCTCTTAGGTACAGGTAAATTCACCAAAACTGGCACGTATGGAATGAATGAAATTAATGACATCTATGATTGTGTGTATGCGGCCATGCTATACCAACCTGTGTCTACTGTCATTTTGACATCCACACATAGATACATTCTGTCACTTTCTCGATCCATTCGTGCCAGCTTTCGTGAATTTACCTGTATGTCCTACATTTTTTGTTTACCTAATTTTACGAAGTGAGAATAAGGCGTACTCATCGATAATCATTACGTGTCGATGTTTTTTTTTTCAATCCCTCGATTGTGCTAGAAAAATATCTAGGTGTACATATAACTATTTTGCTCAACTAATACCCATCTTTTCTTTCCAGATCCAAATATTCCGGCAATCAATGTTCGGCAACACCCTCTCCGAAGTGATGGCGATACAAAAGGAGCGGTTTCCGAACCGCCAACTCCCGTGGGTTCAAGTGGCGTTATCGCAACAAGTTTTAGCGTTGAGCGGACGCGATACGGAGGGCATATTCAGAGTGTCCGCTGATGTGGATGAAGTAGCGGCTTTGAAGGCCAAGATTGATAATTGGGAGTTGCCTGATGCTTCTACGCTTACCGGTAAGTCCAGAATCGACTACAATCGATGCATTTCACGAAAAAGTCCACCGATGTTCCGTACGAACACGGTTTTTCTCAAAATTATCGAAGAACCTTTCGTGACCGGGGCGGTTACCATAACGTACTAATGGCATTCAGTTTAGGTTCAGGGAAAGGGACAGTGATATACGACTCGTATACCCTTGTCCCTTTCTCTCGACCTAAACTGAATTGCATTAGTACGTCGTGGTAACCCCCCAGAGGAGTCAAACATTGCTCTAAAAATATATATATTGATAACTCGGAAGAAAACTTAAATTATCGGAATATACACGCGTTTGTACGGGACAGCCCATGGAATGATCCAATAGATTACCACTGAACATCATTGAAGGAAAGACTGAGGATAAGCTGCATGAAGCAGTGAAAAGAAAAGGTAGATATCGTACAAGGAGGCATAAAATTGTAACTTACGCTCTATCTGCTAAAAAATATGAAATGTTGTCAATTGGTTTTGCCTGACGCTTCTGAGCTTACTGTGAGATGCAGACTGTTATAATACGGGCTTGCTCTGAGCATCTTCCGAGTGTCGGCTGATGTGGATGAAGTAGTTGCGTTGAAGGCCAAGATTGATAACTGGGAGCTGCCTGATGCTTCTACGCTTACTGGTAAATTTAGAATCAATTACAATAGTTTACCACTGAACAAATGAACATCATGGCATATTCAGAGTGTCCGCTGATGTTGATGAAGTAGCGGCTTTGAAGGCCAAGATTGATAATTGGGAGTTGCCTGACGCTTCTACGCTTACTGGTAAGTTAAGAATCAGTTACAATAGTTTACCACTGAACAAATGAACATCATGGCATATTCAGAGTGTCCGCTGATGTTGATGAAGTAGCTGCGTTGAAGGCCAAGATTGATAATTGGGAGCTGCCTGATGCTTCTACGCTTACTGGTAAGTTTAGAATCAATTACAATAGTTTACCACTGAACAAATGAACATCATGGCATATTCAGAGTGTCCGCTGATGTTGATGAAGTAGCTGCGTTGAAGGCCAAGATTGATAATTGGGAGTTGCCTGATGCTTCTACGCTTACTGGTAAGTTTAGAATCAATTATAATAGTTTACCACTGAACAAATGAACATCATTGTAGGAAAGAGGTTACCTTTTGTGTCCTTCCTTTTATTCGAGTGTGCTTTTTATGTCCCTACGTTTTGAAGCCGGTCCGATGAATGTCATTGAACGTTGCTAAAAGAAGTCCAAAGTAAAATTTTAAGAATAAATAAATATCTTGGGACATCTTACACAAATCAACCTAGTCCCACGCCCTAGCTTAGTTAAGGCTTGTGGTGTGGGTACCAGGCGACAATATATATAATAGATAGATACATTATATTTATATACATAAATACATGGACAGCGATGACCAAGGAACAAATATTTGTAAATTAAAATATGCCCTCGCAACTTCTAGAACCCGAACTCGAACCCGGAACCTCCAGCTTCGTAGGCAGGGTCACTACTAACTGGGCTACGGAGGCTGACAAAAAGATAGAACTTACACTAGTTTAGTCCCTATGGAAAGATGAAGATTTATACATCGTTGCATAAATGTATCACGTCCAATCATTGAAATTACATCTGAATTAAGTGTTATTGCGTAAACAAGTACTTATCAATTTATTTTAACGTGCATAAGATCGTGATGATAATAATCTTGCATATAAATCGTTATATAAGCCCACCATGATCAAAAGTTAATGATTATGATAATCATAAATTGCTTTGTTTACACCTCTAGCTTTACTCAGAAATTGTTAAACAAAACAAGGAATAATTTGGTTGCACAAGTGCTGCAAAATCGCGAAAGGATTAATTCATCGTATTTGGGGATCTTTTTGGAAACGGTTAATACATAGAAGCTTATAATAAAACGAATGAAACGGCAAGGCAATACACTAACGCATAGTCACTGTGCCACGCTAAATAAGTAATCACGTTACACGATCTTGTGCTCGAAAAGCCTCCACTTCCAAAATAATAATAAAGTTACATCAGCATCACAACAATTAGATTGTAGCGATAAAGACGTGCGCAAGAGCGTACCCGGATTAGATTTGCCTCATAAAATGGAGCATATCGTTCGTTGACCATAATTCACTAGAAAATCTGTACGAGAACAATAAAAACAATTTATTGAAATTGATGATGGGCAATTGGGCAACATTATTATTATTATAGTATTATTATCAACACCGTTATCATTACTGCGATCGGCTTATCCAGCGTCGCGATTATGAGCAGTACCTCCTAATGCGTCTATACACGGTGCTCGCGAGCATTGCGAGAGATTTTAACTATGCATTCTAGACATCAGAATAAACAAAAAGAAGACTGTAAACATATGTCATTTGGATTGATTTTTCAGTTCCTGAAATCGTGCACATAACGGAATTGGCAATCTCAACGACGTTATGAGACCGAATGTCAATTCCACCAAAAAAAAATTTTTTTTCTTTTTTTTAGACTATGTAACATTTCCAGTAATTTTTATCATAACAACAATTTGCTTAAAATATTTATTTTAATTGTTTGTTTTAGGTACAGGTTATTTCGTCAAGTCTATTCGTATTTTTTGATTGTCAGGCAAAAGGTGTGGTAATATTAGAACACATTGTGGTAGCATTGTAATCAAAAATAAGTTTTATGACGAGTTACGTCGATTAAATTATTTTGAAAAAAAAAAGGTAATTATAACCAACCAAGACGAATCCAGGAAATTTTATATAACATTAAAGACTCTAAATATGGTCAGGAATTCAGCATTAAAATCTTTCGGAATGCTCACGAGCACCGTGTATTGTATACATACGTAATGGGAGAGACCTTTGTTCAGCAGTGGACTGAATAGGCTGATGTGATATTTTAAAATGTGTACTATCGACAAAATTGAATCCTGACCCACAAATAGGAGCTTGTCATATTAAATTTGAAAATAAAATTGCTGCATCTGACGTACAATTCGACTTTCAATTTGTCGATAGTACTTGTAGGTTACCTACTATAAATAAGAAGAAATAAAGATTGTCTAATTAGCTTGGACTTCGATATTAAAATTAAGTGCCGGGAGCTTTTTCCTTTTTATATGTTAAATTAAAATATTATGTAGCTACCCGGCTAATGCATGAACGTCAAGATTCAACATCAAGGTTAAATTAAAAACTAGTGATGTCACATTTATAGTTTCTAGAAATTTCGGCTGAGCCGTACATCTAGCACCATATTATCGCATATATTCTGACGACAAACGGGTCTTAATCGCGGAAACTTACGTTTAATTTTATCCTGACGCTTCAGGTTAGACGTTACACCCGTGGTCGCAGTATAATACGATATCTCACAAATAAACTCTAGTAATAATAATAATAATTAAGCCTTTTATTTTCCTTAACATACAAAGTATATACAATAACAATAATAATAGTTTACGTAGTTAAGGCCCCTGGTGGGTAAAGGCCTCCTCCAACCGCTTCCATGTTGACCTTGACTTGGCCTTTTCTTTCCAGTCATCTCCTGCAATTAATTTTATTTCATTTATCCAACGTTCTCTAGGGCGTCCTCTACCCCTCTTGCCACTTGGGCCTGGCCATGTAGTGGCTAAGAGTGCCCATCTATCGTCTTGCATTCTTGCTATGTGGCCCGCCCACTTCCACTTCAGGCATTGCATATGTTTTAGAGCATCGATGACATTGGTTTTCTTTCTGATCTCCTTAGATCGTTGTCTATCTTTTAACCGTAAATTTAGAATGCTTCTCTCCATTGCACGCTGGGTTTTTTGTATTCTGTCCTTTGTGTAGTAGTTGTATGTCCATGTTTGACATCCGTATGACATGCAAGGGAGTAGGCAGGCGTCCATCACTTTTTTTTTTAGTTTCAAGGGTAGTTTCGATTTTAATATTTCTCTTAGACTCCAAAACTTGTTCCATGTCATTGCAATTCTCCTATCGATTTCTTCGTTGTTTCTGGTAGCACTAAATGAAATATTTTTTCCCAAATAAACGTAATTCTCTACATATTCCAGATTTTGAGCATTGTTAATGTGTATTGGCTTTTTAACACTATTAGTCATTATTTTTGTTTTTGATGGATTTAATTGTAATCCTATGCTATTGCTTACTGAGCATAGTTCAGATATCATGTCTTGCAACCGATGTGGCGATCTCGCAAAAAGAACTATGTCATCAGCGAATCGCAGATTACTTAAGTTTTTGCCGTTCAAATTTATACCTTTATGTTTCCATCCTAGGTCTTTCATTATATTCTCTAACACTGATATGAAAATTGTAGGTGATAGCGGGTCTCCTTGTTTTACTCCTCTACATATTTTGAAGACTGGCCCTATTCTGTCCAGTTTCACTCGACTTACACTTTTGCTGTATATATCTTTCAGGATATTAATATAGCATACGGGAACATTTTGTGCCTCTAGCGCGTTCCATAAACTTTCGTGGGATATAGAGTCGAAAGCTTTTGCATAATCAATAAAAGCTATGTAGAGTGGTTGACGATATTCCTGATGTTTTTCAATGACTTGTTCTAGAGTATGTATATGATCAATTGTACAAAAACCTTTCCGGAAACCTGCCTGTTCTACGGGTTGGTGCGACTCTACTTCTGGCTCTATTCTCTTATTTAAACATGCTGCAAATAATTTATACATAGTAGGCAGTAGGCTTATGGGACGGTAGTTGTTCATATCGGCCGGGTCTCCCTTCTTGTAGAGCAATATAATTCTAGACTCTGTCCATTTTAGCGGTACTTTTTGCTCAATGATAATTTTATTAAAAAGGACAGTTATAGGACCAGCTAATAAAGGTTTTCCTAGCTTGAGAGCTTCGTTAGGTATGTTGTCGTGTCCGGGACTTTTTTCGGGTTTTAGTCTGTCTATCTGTTTTATTATTTCTGACTCTACGAAATATTGGACTGACGATGACTCTATCTTACTGTGATTTGAATCCGTTTCATATCTGTTGCAATCTTGGAAGTTGTAGAGTTCTTTGTAGTAGTCTGACGCCATTTGTACTATATCTGTCCTTGTTTGCTTCCTGATATCCAATTTTTTAGTTTTTAGATTTGAAATCCACGGTTTACTAGCGTCAAGCCGTTTGAATGCTCTCTTTTGACTTCCAGAGCTTAATAAGTTTGCCTCTATTACTCTCATTCTATAATTTTCATAGTCACTTTTTAATCTCTTGCTTGTACATTTGTATAAATTGGAAAGTTCCTGTTTCTCTTCTTTTGTTTTTGGGTGTTTATGTAGTAATTCTGATCGTCTTTTTAATAATAATTTTGTTTCTGTTGATATTATATTCTTTTTTTCATGTGAAGACTTTGTATTTTTTATACTTTGACTTATACTCGCCTCTATTTTACAGTAGTACGATTCAACGTCGTCTGATTCACAGCAGCTGCTTTTTTGCAATTCCTTTTTTAACGTGTTCATGAAAATATTTATTGCTTCTTCACCTTGTAACAAAGCTCGCCGGTTGTCAAACTTTGCTCTACTTTTCTTTACACTTCCTAAATTTAATGTACTTCGTATCAATTTATGATCGCTGGCAAATGTGTAGTTATTGATGGTTTCCAAATTTGAAAAGTTTGCCGGGCTATCGCTAAGAACGTAGTCAATTTGATTTCTATATTTCCCGTCTGGGCTTGACCATGTCCATTGTTGTTTCTGTTTTTTCTTGAACAGTGTATTTATAACTGTAAATTTGTTTTGAAGGGCGAAATCTAGCAAACGTAAACCCCTTTGGTTTCTGTTGCCATAGCAATATGGTCCCATAATTATTCTCTCAGGGGGTTTTCTTTGTCCTAATTTTGAATTGAAGTCTCCCATTATAATAATTTTACCTCTTGCCACTTTTTGGGCCTCTTCAATTTGATTATAGAAAATATCGACTTCCTCTTCCGGTGCATCGGAAGTTGGGGCATAGACTTGTATGATTGAGATTGTTTCTGCGTCGAATTTCATGATTAGAACGCAAACTCTATCTGAAATACCTTCATAGCTCTCTATGTTATTTTTGTACTTTTTTTTAATTAAAAATCCCACCCCATACTGTCCTTGTGTCTTTCCAGTGTAACAGAAAACGTGATTGTCATCTTCGATAATTTTGTTGCCTTTTCTTCTGATTTCTGACAACCCAATTATGTCGTATTTAACATTCGATAGTGAGTATTTCAATAGTAACATTCGTTGTGGAGATAGTAATGATTTCACGTTATATGTGCAGATGTATAGCTTTTGATGGGTCGGAGGGTTGTAGTCGTTCTCTCCCACGGTGACTGGCCGTGACGGGAGAGGGGGAGGGGCCGCTAGTAATTGCTATTGTTGTGTTGCTGTAGTAATTGTGTTTTCAGCTGGTGTAGTTATTTTTTCTGGTGCTAATTGCAAAATTGGTTGCCTGACAATGTAGTTTTCCATGAAGTTAGTTTTGTTAATTTTTGTGGGCTTTTCTTTTCCTTTGATAGAGTCATGTTTTGCAGCTTCTGGTGACTCTGACAGAACTCTCTTTTTACCAGTTGGCTGTTTTTGATGGTTTAAGATTACGATTTTATCATATTTAATTATCGCCAAGCGACCTTGTTCCCTTTCCTTGTTCACTTCAAATAAACTCTAGTGGCAGAATCAAAAGAATCTGACATGTTAAGACGCGTAGACGCTTCTCTCTTCTGCCACTCGTCATTCACAAGGAGCTTGCGCGAACTGCGTACTAGGACACCCGCTGTCAGTTTCATCATTCATATCATTATCATCTCAGCTGGAAGACATCAACTCTGCGACCATATATAACATGAACGTCTAACGCCAGCTCAAACATGCCCCCAAAAGCAATTGTTAAATTGTGCCAAGATGGGCAGGACATAGCGCTTTTCTTAACTCCGCGCATATTTCGGCGCAACAACTTTGACAAATGCTTATAGAATATAACCAATGAAAACTTTGATAGACCAACCAATCACAACTATTTTTAAATGGCGGTTTAAGTTTTTATAGGTTGATATTGATATTCATTACCTTGATGCATTGAACAGGGGGTAACACTTGTCAACTAAAATTCAGGACCGTTTTTGAAAGGCAATTTAATATGGCGCGCGGCTTCCATGTTTTATTTGTTCGTAGCATCAACTACAGAACAAAGATTCCGCAATATAGGTAATCGGCACGCTTGGCAGGCGTGTCGGCGATTGCAGTGTACTTCAGTGCTGTTCCCTATCCACTGGTGCGTCTGGTCACAGTTTAAGGACAGGACGGTAACCCCGCTATCACTTTATTGGCGCGTATTAGGTGCCCAACATATTTAGTACGCGTATAATAATTCAATTCCACAAGGTAGAATGATGACCTGGTGAAGGTCGCAGGATTCCGCTGGATGCTGGTGGCGCAGGACCGGTCATTGTGGCAATTTTAGGAGGAGGCCTATGTTCAGCAGTGGAGGTCTTTCGGCTGATATGATGATGAATAATTCGATTTCAGCCACAAGGTGGTTTCACACACGAAGGTGCGCTCGGCTCTTACTTCTGATTAGTTGATTTGATGACAAAAACCAATTGATTTGTTCTTGTTTTGCATAGAAATCTTGTTTTAGTTTCGCATCATTTAAAATTCAGCATTTAAATTGTCTTGGGACCCGGATCTAAATGAAAAGATATACAGGGGCCAAATGGAAGACTCCTCTGACTGCCTCTAGTTATTCGCAAAAGGTCGCAGTGTTTTAAAGTTATCCATTAAGGAGAAACAGTATGTTAAAGTTACGACCTATGAGTGATGTATCTAGGTATCACAACATTGTACCTTATTAATGATTAAACATATTGGTAGTTCAGTGGACATAAAACTAAATGAGCTAAGAAGTTTTTTTGAACTCATAGTTTTTAACTGGTTTAGCAAAAAAATTTTTTTTTTTGTATTACACCGATTTAACTTTTTTGGTATAAGTCGACTACAGTAAAACTACATAAAAAAAAGGAAAAACAATTTTTTTTTTTGCAAAAAATTTTTTTTTTTAAGTTTTAACTATTAAATTATGACTATTTATTGGATTATTAGTCTACCGTTTCATTTTTTGCTCCTATTACAGGCCACACCCTGTATATTTCCGTGAAAAACCAAAGGCAAAAATTTTGCATTATATCTTTACAACTAGTAAATAATATAAATATCCCGCTAACATCAAATAACACTGAATCATTTTAGAAAACACTGGAATTGAAAACTAGTTATGTTGATTACGTAGAGATTCGACTCGGGTCAATGTTACTAGAACATTATCGAAAACTTGTTGAAGCTGAGCATTTATATTCAAATATATTTGCATCCAAATGGTAATAGATGTCATATATTTTAGTATAATGAAAAATAAATGACAAATGCCTACGTGGTCGAGGTCGAATTGGTGTATGAATTTGTTTCTAATTCATATTTCGATGGATTTAAGTGTGTCGACGATGGCTTCCTAACGGAAACTATGTTCTCTTGTTCCGTTGACACAGCGTATCCACCTGTTTTAAATGGGTCAGCAACGCACATGTGTGCCTAGCTACTTATCGCCATGCATTTCGCATCCATACATCTTGATTTACTCTGAATTTGGGATTATAAACTAAAAAATATTTAAGAAAAGACGATGTCATCCTGAGTGGTGGGTATCAACCCTACATACGTACATACATAATTACCTACATATTTAGCTTTCGTTGCTAACATTATCCTTGTAAAGTAATTATCTACTAATTAATAATTAGCCATTTGTGGCCATTATTGATTTATTTTATTTAATATAAATATAAAAACACTTATGTTATTATGACATTTTCGAATACAATAAGTCGCAATCGTTTGTGGGCTTGGATCCCGGATCGCAATAATTGTTTTATTTATGTCACTAAACTGTCTAAACTAGTATAGTACAGTCAACCATGTTTTTTGCCTTACACTTTCTGCGTACAAATTATATGGATATGTGCAAATTTTCTTTGTTCTCATCTGGATCGTACCTAACTGTGTCATTATATTCGAAGCTAATTTTGAAAATAGGATGAGGCATTTTTTGTCGGCTGTACCTTAAGGTATATTTATTTGAACTTTATTGCACAATAATGAGGAACGACAAGTATCTAAGGCTATGTATGTACCAGTCAACCAACGGGCTAAACGAAATAAAAAAGTTGTCATTAAACTTCATAGTCAATTCTGTTGTTCAAAGTCCAAAATATTGCGATGCTAGAGGTCAAAATAAACATTGCAGTAGTAAACAATGCACAGTGATTCCGGCCGTAGGCCATAAATCGAAAAAGGTCATGATCGTATCCCGGTCTAAAAAGTATGTAAAATGATTCACTAATAGACAATCTGTCAAATACTATAAATATGACAATAATATATTGTAATTGTCATATCCATTTGTGCAACGAAAGTGATAACATCTCAACCCTCATTAGCGGTGCAGTTCTAACGCCTTTACTTTATCACTTTGTTATCGTGTATTATTATTACTATTTGTTAATTAACACGTGGTGAAATTATGGATATCCAAGAAGAAGGTATGTACTTTATTTTGTAATATGTTTTATGTCCATATATGTGTGTTTGAATTTTATACAAATTTTCTACGGGAGGTCTATCGTTTCGTGAAAAAATTTCTTAACTACGAATTCAATTAGAGTTATACTTTGATGCCGTCCTATGCCGCACTACTGACATACCTCATTTTAAAGCTCAAAGTGTCCTTAATAAGGGCTATAAGTTTCATAGCCGTCTGTAGCCGTCTGTGGGAGTTATGGTGTTTTAACGAATAAGTGGCGTTGGTCAAGAAAATCACGATTTTTTTGTAACTTGTTTATGTCTTTGTTTTAGGTACTATTTTGAGATATGCTGTTTCAAGACATACCATTTTTGATATATGGCAGTCCAAACAAGGCACTCAAAAAGAAAAATGTGATCATGTTTCGGGTACTTTGACTGGAATGTCACCTCTTTCCGAGAATAGTAAAAATATTGATATGAAGATTTTAAGTGACAAAATTACCAATTTATGCAAACGATTGTCGTGTAATTGGAAAGATATATCATCTCAAATAATTGGTATCAAAAAGGAACATCTTGATCGCTGCTGGACTATACTTCAGTGTTTAAATTCGGGATATAAGATTGATTCAAGAAAGTTTAACGATTTCGCTATTGAAACTGCTCGGAACTTAGTTAATGATGTTGAAATAAACTGGTACAAAATGCCCGCTTCTGTCCACAAAGTTTTAATTCACGGTGCTGATATTATAAAGCACAGTTTGTTGTCCATAGGGGAGCTTTCTGAAGAAGCAGCTGAAGCGAGTAACAAACACATTAAAGCATTTCGACTTCAGCATACACGAAAGATGAATCGCGTTTTGACAAACACAGACTTGATTAACAGGCTTCTTCTTCACTCAGATCCACTTATATCGAGTTTAAGAAAGTTACCCTCAAAAAAAATGAGTGTTTTATCAAAATCTGTATTAGAATTGTTATCTTTAGATAAGTGAGTTTAATGCTTTTCTGTTATTTGTTTTATACGATAGTATGTACATGTATTTGTTTTTTGTACTATAAATTATATGTTTTTTTATATTATTTTCTGTTTTATTTGATATTTCCTAACATCCAGCAACACTTATTTCCATTCTTTATCCGATGGTCATCGCGTATAATATTAATTAAATTCAATGTCCAAAACAACATTACTGCAAGGCATTTCTAGACGTATTTTTCAACTATTTATTCACAAAAATGTTTTAAATTTCATTTTACATATTTATTTTATGGTATTTTAATGTTTTAAATAGAAAAAAACCTGTATTTCGCAATAAAGGTATTTATGGCCGCCCTTGTATGGGAGCGGAATCACTGTGCAATGTTGTTGATTGAGGAGTTTTCGTTCATGCAGTAATAAAATACCAAGGCGCTAAGACAAGTTGCCAATCGCTAACGCTTAATCATCAATCGTAAACGAAAGGCAGCTAACTGTCTTTGTCGCACTAATATGAAAGAGTGACAAAGAGGGAAAACTGCGATACGCTACTAAGCGTTAGCGATTGGCAACTTGGCTAAGGCGGCAGAGATTCGAACTATATTTATTATATCATAAAAGTTATATGTGTATTGTATTCATAGTGTCCCTCTTTTATTCATACAGTTGGTAAAAGACGGGAAGTCTGTCTCGCGGCGACATACTTTCGCGTCAATCATGTGCTAAGGCTACTGATGCGTCCATATGCATAGGTGATAGGAGAGGCCTATGTCCAGCATTGGATTAACCCTTAGGTGCATACAGTATCAAAAAACCGGCCAAGTGCGAGTCGGACTCGCGCGCAAAGGGTTCCGTACCATTATCAATTTATTATTAAAAAAATACAGTTAAATCAACCTACCTCAAAAACTATAGGAGATAATTTAATCAAACCAAAAATCGTTGATAGAGTTTATTAATGTGCATAACATATATTTTTTTCAGAATTTTATATCGCGTAGTTTAAAAAATAGAGGGGGGGGGACACATTTTTCAGACTTTGAGAGCTGATATCTCGAAAACGATTTGCTTAAATAAAAATGTGATGTATAAACCTTCATATCATTTTCAAAGACCTTTCTATGAATACCCCACACGCTTATGTAAAACTAAAAAAAAAATTCTATCCCTCAGTTACATGTATGGAGGGCCCCCACCCCAATGGTTTTTTTTACAATTTAGTATCATAATCCTGTAGCGGTTCATACAACACATATTCTCACCAAATTTCGTTACTGTAGCATTTATAGTTTCCGAGTAAATCGGCTGTGACAGACGGACAGACGGACAGACGGACATGACGAATCTATAAGGGTTCCGTTTTTGCCATTTTGGCTACGGAACCCTAAAAACGATACGACCGAAATGACACATGTCGAAATAAGTAATCAATTGCGACTGTCACACTGAGCAACAGAGTTCTAATTGGCATCGATTGTTTACGTAAGTCATTTCAGAAATGGAATGTGTGATACCATATGCACCTAAGGGTTAATTCAGACTGTTGATGTGTTGTGTGATGTTTAGGGTTAGGAATTTTGGTGGCATTAGGTGGACAGAGAACAGTGGAGTCGTTGCTCAAATTGTTTATGATTGATTGAATAATTAATTAATCAAAAATAATACATAAACATCTTTTTAACAGGGTTTCGCCCATTTTAAGTATTAAATAATTTTATTGTATTAATATTTGACTACCTTTGAAATGAAATTCAAAATTTTTTTTTATAATATAGCTTATGATTATTACATAATATTTATGGGCTTCGAGAAAACTAGAACCTTGAAAATCAAATAAATATATTTTCTGATTTATTAACATTTTTACTGAAAATTAATATTTTTCTAGATAGTCAAAAATAAAATTCGTGTTATTTATTTCAATTCATAGAGAAATCCAGCTTGAATTAAATACTATTTCATTATTATTTTATAAGTTAATCATTTATTCAAGTAAAAAATGTTTGTAACATCGGCTCCACTGCTCTCTGTTCCGTAAATGCCACCAAAATCGTAATCCTAGTGATGTTCCAGCAATTCAAATGCAATTTTTGTTTAGATGCCCACGCCCCGGCAAGTTTGCTGAAGCTGTGGTACCGGGAGCTATACGAGCCGCTCATCCCGGACGCGCTGTACGCGCCGTGCGTGGCCGCCGGCTCGGATTACGCGGCCTGCTCGCGCGCGCTGCAGCGTCTACCGGCGCTCAACCGACTGGTGAGCCAACTGAATGTTCTATACACGCAGTCTGCTACAGCTGTGGCGCCGGGAGCTATACGAGCCCCGCATCCCGGACGCTCAACCGACTGGTGAGCCAACTGACACTGTTCTATACACGCAGTCTGCTACAGCTGTGGCGCCGGGAGCTATACGAGCCGCTCATCCCGGACGCGCTGTACGCGCCGTGCGTGGCTGCCGGCTCGGACTATGCGGCCTGCTCGCGCGCGCTGCAGCGTCTACCGGCGCTCAACCGACTGGTGAGCCAACTGAATGTTCTATACACGCAGTCTGCTACAGCTGTGGCGCCGGGAGCTATACGAGCCCCGCATCCCGGACGCTCAACCGACTGGTGAGCCAACTGACACTGTTCTATACACGCAGTCTGCTACAGCTGTGGCGCCGGGAGCTATACGAGCCGCTCATCCCGGACGCTCAACCGACTGGTGAGCCAACTGACACTGTTCTATACAGTCTGCTACAGCTGTGGCGCCGGGAGCTATACGAGCCGCTCATCCCGGACGCTCAACCGACTGGTGAGCCAACTGACACTGTTCTATACACGCAGTCTGCTACAGCTGTGGCGCCGGGAGCTATACGAGCCGCTCAACCGACTGGTGAGCCAACTGACACTGTTCTATACACGCAGTCTGCTGCAGCTGTGGCGCCGGGAGCTATACGAGCCGCTCAACCGACTGGTGAGCCAACTGACACTGTTCTATACACGCAGTCTGCTACAGCTGTGGCGCCGGGAGCTATACGAGCCGCTCAACCGACTGGTGAGCCAACTGACACTGTTCTATACACGCAGTCTGCTGCAGCTGTGGCGCCGGGAGCTATACGAGCCGCTCAACCGACTGGTGAGCCAACTGACACTGTTCTATACACGCAGTCTGCTACAGCTGTGGCGCCGGGAGCTATACGAGCCGCTCAACCGACTGGTGAGCCAACTGACACTGTTCTATACACGCAGTCTGCTGCAGCTGTGGCGCCGGGAGCTATACGAGCCGCTCAACCGACTGGTGAGCCAACTGACACTGTTCTATACACGCAGTCTGCTACAGCTGTGGCGCCGGGAGCTATACGAGCCGCTCAACCGACTGGTGAGCCAACTGACACTGTTCTATACACGCAGTCTGCTACAGCTGTGGCGCCGGGAGCTATACGAGCCGCTCAACCGACTGGTGAGCCAACTGACACTGTTCTATACACGCAGTCTGCTACAGCTGTGGCGCCGGGAGCTATACGAGCCGCTCAACCGACTGGTGAGCCAACTGACACTGTTCTATACACGCAGTCTGCTACAGCTGTGGCGCCGGGAGCTATACGAGCCGCTCATCCCGGACGCTCAACCGACTGGTGAGCCAACTGACACTGTTCTATACAGTCTGCTACAGCTGTGGCGCCGGGAGCTATACGAGCCGCTCAACCGACTGGTGAGCCAACTGAATGTTCTATACACGCAGTCTGCTACAGCTGTGGCGCCGGGAGCTATACGAGCCGCTCAACCGACTGGTGAGCCAACTGACACTGTTCTATACACGCAGTCTGCTACAGCTGTGGCGCCGGGAGCTATACGAGCCGCTCAACCGACTGGTGAGCCAACTGACACTGTTCTATACACGCAGTCTGCTACAGCTGTGGCGCCGGGAGCTATACGAGCCGCTCAACCGACTGGTGAGCCAACTGACACTGTTCTATACACGCAGTCTGCTACAGCTGTGGCGCCGGGAGCTATACGAGCCGCTCATCCCGGACGCTCAACCGACTGGTGAGCCAACTGACACTGTTCTATACAGTCTGCTACAGCTGTGGCGCCGGGAGCTATACGAGCCGCTCAACCGACTGGTGAGCCAACTGAATGTTCTATACACGCAGTCTGCTACAGCTGTGGCACCGGGAGCTATACGAGCCGCTCAACCGACTGGTGAGCCAACTGACACTGTTCTATACACGCAGTCTGCTACAGCTGTGGC
Source organism: Thaumatotibia leucotreta (assembly GCA_025490895.1). Taxonomy (NCBI): domain Eukaryota; kingdom Metazoa; phylum Arthropoda; class Insecta; order Lepidoptera; family Tortricidae; genus Thaumatotibia; species Thaumatotibia leucotreta. Next base: position 79,854 of record JALPQI010001615.1, on the reverse strand, counting down.
GCCGGGAGCTATACGAGCCGCTCAACCGACTGGTGAGCCAACTGACACTGTTCTATACACGCAGTCTGCTACAGCTGTGGCGCCGGGAGCTATACGAGCCGCTCAACCGACTGGTGAGCCAACTGACACTGTTCTATACACGCAGTCTGCTACAGCTGTGGCGCCGGGAGCTATACGAGCCGCTCAACCGACTGGTGAGCCAACTGACACTGTTCTATACACGCAGTCTGCTACAGCTGTGGCGCCGGGAGCTATACGAGCCGCTCATCCCGGACGCTCAACCGACTGGTGAGCCAACTGACACTGTTCTATACACGCAGCCTGCTACAGCTGTGGCACCGGGAGCTATACGAGCCGCTCAACCGACTGGTGAGCCAACTGACACTGTTCTATACACGCAGCCTGCTACAGCTGTGGCGCCGGGAGCTATACGAGGCGCTCAACCGACTGGTGAGCCAACTGACACTGTTCTATACACGCAGCCTGCTACAGCTGTGGCACCGGGAGCTATACGAGCCGCTCATCCCGGACGCTCAACCGACTGGTGAGCCAACTGACACTGTTCTATACACGCAGTCTGCTACAGCTGTGGCGCCGGGAGCTATACGAGCCGCTCAACCGACTGGTGAGCCAACTGACACTGTTCTATACACGCAGTCTGCTACAGCTGTGGCGCCGGGAGCTATACGAGCCGCTCAACCGACTGGTGAGCCAACTGACACTGTTCTATACACGCAGTCTGCTACAGCTGTGGCGCCGGGAGCTATACGAGCCGCTCAACCGACTGGTGAGCCAACTGACACTGTTCTATACACGCAGTCTGCTCAGCTGTGGCGCCGGGAGCTATACGAGCCGCTCATCCCGGACGCTCAACCGACTGGTGAGCCAACTGACACTGTTCTATACACGCAGTCTGCTACAGCTGTGGCGCCGGGAGCTATACGAGCCGCTCATCCCGGACGCTCAACCGACTGGTGAGCCAACTGACACTGTTCTATACACGCAGTCTGCTACAGCTGTGGCGCCGGGAGCTATACGAGCCGCTCATCCCGGACGCTCAACCGACTGGTGAGCCAACTGACACTGTTCTATACACGCAGTCTGCTACAGCTGTGGCGCCGGGAGCTATACGAGCCGCTCATCCCGGACGCTCAACCGACTGGTGAGCCAACTGACACTGTTCTATACACGCAGTCTGCTACAGCTGTGGCGCCGGGAGCTATACGAGCCGCTCAACCGACTGGTGAGCCAACTGACACTGTTCTATACACGCAGTCTGCTACAGCTGTGGCGCCGGGAGCTACACGAGCCGCTCAACCGACTGGTGAGCCAACTGACACTGTTCTATACACGCAGTCTGCTACAGCTGTGGCGCCGGGAGCTATACGAGCCGCTCATCCCGGACGCTCAACCGACTGTTGAGCCAACTGACACTGTTCTATACACGCAGTGTGCTACAGCTGTGGCGCCGGGAGCTATACGAGCCGCTCATCCCGGACGCTCAACCGACTGGTGAGCCAACTGACACTGTTCTATACACGCAGTCTGCTACAGCTGTGGCGCCGGGAGCTATACGAGCCGCTCAACCGACTGGTGAGCCAACTGACACTGTTCTATACAGTCTGCTACAGCTGTGGCGCCGGGAGCTATACGAGCCGCTCAACCGACTGGTGAGCCAACTGACACTGTTCTATACACGCAGTCTGCTACAGCTGTGGCGCCGGGAGCTATACGAGCCGCTCAACCGACTGGTGAGCCAACTGACACTGTTCTATACACGCAGTCTGCTACAGCTGTGGCGCCGGGAGCTATACGAGCCGCTCAACCGACTGGTGAGCCAACTGACACTGTTCTATACAGTCTGCTACAGCTGTGGCGCCGGGAGCTATACGAGCCGCTCAACCGACTGGTGAGCCAACTGACACTGTTCTATACACGCAGTCTGCTACAGCTGTGGCGCCGGGAGCTATACGAGCCGCTCAACCGACTGGTGAGCCAACTGACACTGTTCTATACAGTCTGCTACAGCTGTGGCGCCGGGAGCTACACGAGCCGCTCAACCGACTGGTGAGCCAACTGACACTGTTCTATACAGTCTGCTACAGCTGTGGCGCCGGGAGCTATACGAGCCGCTCAACCGACTGGTGAGCCAACTGACACTGTTCTATACACGCAGTCTGCTACAGCTGTGGCGCCGGGAGCTACACGAGCCGCTCAACCGACTGGTGAGCCAACTGACACTGTTCTATACACGCAGTCTGCTACAGCTGTGGCGCCGGGAGCTATACGAGCCGCTCAACCGACTGGTGAGCCAACTGACACTGTTCTATACACGCAGTCTGCTACAGCTGTGGCACCGGGAGCTATACGAGCCGCTCAACCGACTGGTGAGCCAACTGACACTGTTCTATACACGCAGTCTGCTACAGCTGTGGAACCGGGAGCTATACGAGCCGCTCATCCCGGACGCTCAACCGACTGGTGAGCCAACTGACACTGTTCTATACACGCAGTCTGCTACAGCTGTGGCGCCGGGAGCTATACGAGCCGCTCAACCGACTGGTGAGCCAACTGACACTGTTCTATACACGCAGTCTGCTACAGCTGTGGAACCGGGAGCTATACGAGCCGCTCATCCCGGACGCTCAACCGACTGGTGAGCCAACTGAATGTTCTATACACGCAGTCTGCTACAGCTGTGGCGCCGGGAGCTATACGAGCCGCTCATCCCGGACGCTCAACCGACTGGTGAGCCAACTGACACTGTTCTATACACGCAGTCTGCTACAGCTGTGGCGCCGGGAGCTATACGAGCCGCTCATCCCGGACGCTCAACCGACTGGTGAGCCAACTGACACTGTTCTATACAGTCTGCTACAGCTGTGGCGCCGGGAGCTATACGAGCCGCTCATCCCGGACGCTCAACCGACTGGTGAGCCAACTGACACTGTTCTATACACGCAGTCTGCTACAGCTGTGGCGCCGGGAGCTATACGAGCCGCTCATCCCGGACGCTCAACCGACTGGTGAGCCAACTGACACTGTTCTATACACGCAGTCTGCTACAGCTGTGGCGCCGGGAGCTATACGAGCCGCTCATCCCGGACGCTCAACCGACTGGTGAGCCAACTGACACTGTTCTATACACGCAGTCTGCTACAGCTGTGGCGCCGGGAGCTATACGAGCCGCTCATCCCGGACGCTCAACCGACTGGTGAGCCAACTGACACTGTTCTATACACGCAGTCTGCTACAGCTGTGGCGCCGGGAGCTATACGAGCCGCTCATCCGACTGGTGAGCCAACTGACACTGTTCTATACACGCAGTCTGCTACAGCTGTGGCGCCGGGAGCTATACGAGCCGCTCATCCGACTGGTGAGCCAACTGACACTGTTCTATACACGCAGTCTGCTACAGCTGTGGCGCCGGGAGCTATACGAGCCGCTCAACCGACTGGTGAGCCAACTGACACTGTTCTATACACGCAGTCCGCTACAGCTGTGGCACCGGGAGCTATACGAGCCGCTCATCCCGGACGCTCAACCGACTGGTGAGCCAACTGACACTGTTCTATACACGCAGTCTGCTACAGCTGTGGCGCCGGGAGCTATACGAGCCGCTCATCCCGGACGCTCAACCGACTGGTGAGCCAACTGACACTGTTCTATACACGCAGTCTGCTACAGCTGTGGCGCCGGGAGCTATACGAGCCGCTCATCCCGGACGCTCAACCGACTGGTGAGCCAACTGACACTGTTCTATACACGCAGTCTGCTGCAGCTGTGGCGCCGGGAGCTATACGAGCCGCTCAACCGACTGGTGAGTCAACTGACACTGTTCTATACACGCAGTCTGCTACAGCTGTGGCGCCGGGAGCTATACGAGCCGCTCATCCCGGACGCTCAACCGACTGGTGAGCCAACTAACACTGTTCTGGCAGGGGGATTTCACTCCGCATTTCTCTCGCGCCGCTACAAGTACATGCCGCGCGCACTGAAAGCAGTCTGGATCAGTGTTCTTCAGTGGATTTTACGCAGTGCTTCGACCCGGAGACATGCACGTGCTTTGTTTTATCATAAAACTTTTATGTTACAAACATTCATAAATTATTTCTAAATAATGCATCACTGCTTCTGGTACTGGGGGGCTAACACGATGTAATAATGCGATTCAGATTAGGTTCTAAACAGAATCGTAATAGGAGATCGTGGTACATATTGTTCGCCGCACTTTACGTTCCGTGTATAATCAAGATCGTTGCAGCGTCTACCGGCACTCAATGGACTACTAAGCCAAATTACACTGTTCTATACACGTAGGAGTTATTTTCTACAGCGTCTACTTGCGTATCGAATGGTAATTACGGTGTCTTGAGCTGTAAGTAATATGTCGAGCGAAATCGGTCTAAACGTATTTTTTCCTAATAATTAAAAAATATGAGATGTTTAAAAGCTTAAATACATGTAAAACAAATGTACATGTACAAAAAATAATGAAAATCACTCGTCACTCACTAGCTATACAGGATGGAAATGAGTATACCGACAAACAGGTGTAATTCAGACCACATTTTGAGAATATTCGGCTTAGCTTCAGAGGTAATGATATAAAAAATATATATTTTCATCATAAGGGCGTTTGTGGCACTACACTGACTTTTACCGTCCGGTAGTCCGGTTTTTTACGGTCCGATATGCCACACCATTAAATGTATATAGTAGCTTGTGCACTATAGGTAATTTTACCGTCTGACATTTTATTTTTCCCCATTCCGGACATTATTTTTCCGATCCGAGATGACAGCTATGAAAAACGCGTTAATGCTTGTGCACTGCGTCCGGAATTGCACTGACTTTTACCGTCCCCGATAGTCCGATTTTACAAAATTGAACCGTAAAAAACCGGACTACCGGACGGTAAAAGTTCGCACCTCCGAGTGAAAAGACAGACAAGTGCACAAGCCAATCATGCGTTTTTTTCATGCCATATCGGACCATGAAAACTCCGTCTGCCGGACAGTAAAATTCATTGTGGTGCACAATCGCCCTAACGAAAAATTTACACTACCTATGAGTTTTCATCTTGACTTATCGAATGATTGACATTAGAGAAAATGAGAAAAAAGATTGCGAAAAATCTTTAATAATAAAAATCATTTATAAAAAATAAAAACTTTTAATTTTTTTTTGTATCCGAAAATGACATATTTTATTACTTTTTTTGACATCAAAATGCATGAGTAAAGTCTATTGGTATACTCATGACCACCCTGTATGTACTAAATTCAACAACACTATCAAACCTTACTCAATACCATACTTCACTACCTACAACGTGCCTAATAGTTTCTCGTTGACGTAGGATCGATTGAACACAAGCTGATTATGTAAATCGTTGCCAATTACGGCGTGGGACGTCTCACGCGGCGATCGCTGACCTCGCGTAGAGACGGGAAAAACTTATTCGAATTTAGAATGTCAAAGAAAAATTATTCGCGAATAGTCGGGTCTTTTCTGAGGCATGCGATTATGTGGGCTTTTGCACGTAAATTCCTCGCAAGGCACAAGTGTGGAACCTGGCTAATGACGAATACAATCCACGAATTTCTAGAGCGATTTTCATGAATAATTTCGAATTACCTTATTATTTTCTCGAAAAAGAAGAGTACTAAACTCTAAATCATTCATAAAAGATAAATGAAATGGAACAAAAATATTTGAATTATAACTATGAGTCTCACATTGAGACTCAAACATATAAAAATATTATCGAACTGGGTTACCTGGCCCGAAATGTCTATGAAAATGCATAATATTTGCTCAGTAAGTGACCTTTTCAAAAGTGAACTTATGCACAGAAAGTAGTATTTTCCGCACGTGTGCAGGAATGAATTTTCATAGTACTTTTCCGCACGGCCTGGTTGACTGCTGAGATAGTCTGGTTTTCCTCGCATAATACACAGGTTGAAATGTAGGCTTTTCTTCTAACTCGTGTCGGTTTTATAGTCACCGACACTCGTCCTGAAATAAGCCTATTTTCCACATTATCATAAATAACTATTTCACACAAATAAATACCAGTGTTTAAATAATTGTCATAGATATTTAAATAACAAATAAATATATTGCCCATCTCTAACCACGCGTTACAGACAGCAACTATCATAATATACATACAGTGTGTGGCCTACAACCGGGGTGAAAATTTAATTGGAGCATTAATAAGCTAAGCAACAATCATTTCCACATAAGTATAGTCATTTTAAAAGATTTGGTTTTGATTTTTTGCATTTTTTTTTTCTTGGAAGTTTTGTTATTATGGGTTCTTTTACTTGACTTAAAAGTTATTAATATCGTTTTTGTAACATTGAAAAATGTCACCATCAGCCTATGTTAGTCCACTGCTGGACGTAGTCCTCTCCTTTTAACTATGCGTATAGACGCATTAGGAGGTAAATGCCCATAATCACCACGCTGGGCAAGCGGATTGGCGATCGCAGTAATGTGTCCAGTGTCCACTATGATGACGCTGCTGCCCATCATCAATCTTTTATCAAATAATGGTCAGTGACACTTCAATCCCTTAGTCGACTCTTACGACACCCGCAGGAGGAGTTGGGGTGGTGACAAATGTATTCTTACTGCCGTCACCACACGGCAAATTGAAAAATGTACAAAAACTTTAAAAAAAACGTACCAAATTAGTGTAAAAATCAAACCAAAATAACTATTATGACTCAGTAATTGGTATACTATCTTGATGTCTTGCGACAAGCTACGATATGGTGATGCCGAGATCCAGTACTTCGGGTCCATAACTTTGAATAACAATAAATCTCCAAACTTATCAATTTTTAAACTTCGGGACCTTTACAGGATTATTGCTGATAGCCTAAGGAGTCACCCATTTAATTTTTCTCCCGTGTTCACTGTTCAAGGCCACACACTGTATTATAAGCTTAGGCCCATCGCTTCCTTCTTCGCAAAAAATCTGTCTGGCGCCTGGTAGGCTGTCATGAATTACTAAGTTATGAATTTAGCTGCCGGGTCGTCAGTGGCAAATACTGAGTCATCCACGTCGTGTGTTTTCTTATGATTGAACGATTTATGTACTACATATTTAACAAACGGATCATAATCGCGTAAACTTACGTTTAATTTTATTCTGACGTTTCGGGCATGATGTTACACCAGTGGTCGCACGAAGATTCTCATACACAGATATGATAGTTAGATTTCTGTACTAGCCAGTTATGATACCCCATTGCTGGGCAAAGGCCTCTCCTCGTAACCTTCAATTTCCGTAATTTTTTTCTTCACTGGTCTAGTTTTTGGTGTGGTCGAATAGCCACTTAAAATCTAAACCCAAATATATTTTTATTTTTGCAATGCAACCAATGACATTAAATAATAAATGGACGCACAGAGCCAAACAAAAAAACCAAGAAAAGTGGCACTAAAAGTCATTTCTACCATGTTTCAGTTGAAACTAATAACGCTCACTTACAATAAACTATAATAAAAAAAAAACTCAAAGAATAAAAAGCTTTGTGAAGTGGGCAATAAGTGTCAAATTTGCGAACAACACCGCAAAATAGTAGAAACTTTTTATGTTTAAGGAATAATGATGCTATACCGTAAGGTGACCAAATGTCAACTGTCAGAACTGAATAGCGGAGCAAAAGGACCGCAATATTTACTTCTGCAGCCCATTTTTTGGGGCCATTTTTTTGAGCTGTTTGGGGATCCACTTATATATTCTAAATCAATGAATGCAACCCCTATTGTTTAAAATGTCGATTTTTATGGTAGAGGCGATATAGGTACCGATACAGCATACAAAATAAAACAGTGCTATACTGACAGTGCTGTACTAATAAATTCAATTAGGATCAGTTTTAGTGTCAATTGTTTGATATTTAAACTCTATCTGCTTTCGTAGTTACGCGGTATTTCACTATCCCCGACGATATGTTACTGGTAAAATTTATTAAAGGATCTGTACCACTGTTTTCTGTTCCCGAGTTTGTGCCTCTTCGATCCTTAGTCTAACAGCAATCATAAAGTTGATTTATTTTCTCATTTGCTCGCCAAGCGCATTGTCTCGGGGCAACCAATTAAAGCAAATTGTGATTACACACAGTTGTGACGGTTGTATGTAGGTCTGGGTTCAAGGCCATAGGTCATTGGTGTAAGAAAATAGCTCATTCAAACGATGAACCTGAGAGATACAGGGCATGAGGGTACTGTAACAAATCTGCAATCAAAACATGTCTCGGTCCTGAGAAAAACAATCGAATATCGGAATTAAAAAAAAAAACAAACCATTCTAGAAGGACTTCAACATTCGACTTCGATTTTCGATTACGTCAGATCGGGAAATCCTGAGGTGTCAGGGCAGGTTTGGTTTGCGCATCGCTTAGTGGTCGAAACCGGTCGTTTCAGGGTCGGGCCTGCCAGTTTACTGTTTTTTTAATATTTTTAAAATTGCATTACTATCAATTTGCAATACTAACTTTTGATTAATCAGTATGAATTCGCAATAGAAAACAGTTTTAAATAGACAGTTCAGTGTTGACATTTCCTTTGCCATTGAACTTTGTGTATCGTTAGTTCTATATTAATTATTTATTATGTATGATTTTATGTTGCATCATGGTCATCGCCGATAACATAACATAATCGAAAGGTATTTTGAGGTAACTTTTGAGAAATTATCCTGTTTTAGACAGGATAATTTGTGCTGTTTTAGACAGAATAATTTCTCAAATAGGAAATACCCACGAAACTGCAAACATTTAAAGGCTTTAAATGCATACCTAATACCTACCGGCGGATGTAGTACGCAGTCTACGTAACAAAATTTAAATTAACTCCAGATACCTATAATTTTAAAATTAAACGTATTTTGATTTACTATATGAATCTGCATTAGCATGAAATATGTCACCACATTCTTAATACAACTTTGTCACTATATACAACTGTATTTAAGTTTTAATTATTGTCCAGTAATCTGCCCATAACAAGATCTGTGGTACATATTAAGTCAATTCCTGCACGTTTTTTTTTCTCTTTGTTAGGTAAAACAAAAGTAAATCTTATAATTAATTGGATTATGCGCCATACCATTAAAACTTATGAATTATAACATTATATGAAGGGTCCACGGAAAAAACGTGTCCAAAGTTTATAAAAATCAGGGCAAATTCACACCTTATTCTGTTTAAAGTAAGGTGGTTTTTCCTTCTGTAATTTGAATTGACTAGACATGTTCTTTCCGTGGACCCTTCATATGCAATAATCGATTATACCAAAGATACAGGTTGTATTTTAAACGCATAAGTAAAACATAAAAAGACAAATATAAGAAGACACGCCGGTGTAGAAGATTTCTCCTAAACCTTGAGATCTGATGAGCACGTATCACAAGTAAATGTCCTTACGGGGATCACCCGGAACCGTGAAGTGACAGGGTCACTGCCAATTAAGCAGACTGCGTCGTCATCTATCTAGATTACCTACTACCGACACCTACAGCCGCTTTTATGACTAGCTAACGAAAGTAGAACGAAGTAAGAACCGGCTTCACCGGAATTTGTGTAAAACTGCGCGCTATTTGCTTAGTTTTTTAGAGATTACGATTAAAGACCTTGTTTGGATGTTTTTTTTTATAGCAGGATAAGCTTATCTAAAATCCTATTTATTTTTTGTAAACCTTTTTTTAAAATACAATACGTAGAACACCAGGGACTAGTGATATGCAAGCCAATGTAGGTACATTAAAATTTATTGAAACCCTTGCCCACAGTTTATGATTGCTAACAATACGATGAAAAACTGTTTAAATTGAGAAAACCTACCTGTATTGACCGTCCAATATTATTAGAAGGTAAACGCTAGTTTGTTCTATAAATATACCCACGCCGATGAAAAACCTAGAGCATATTTCAGTTCAATAAATATCATAACATTTATAACCTAAAATCCCGTGTTTAGGTTTATAGGAAATGTAACGAACTGACAGGGCTCCGGATTTACTTCTTATCCATAATTGATATAATTTGTTGTTCCAAATAAACAACGTTATTGTTTGTTCCAGGTACTAACTTATCTCATAAGCTTCCTTCAACAGTTCACCGCCCCAGAAGTCGTAAGTCAAACCAAAATGGATTCCGCAAATCTGGCCATGGTGTTCGCGCCCAACTGCCTCCGCTGCACCTCACAGGACCCAAGGGTCATCCTGGAGAACGCTCGCAAGGAGATGACCTTCCTAAAGACCCTTATAACGAACCTGGACACATCCCATGTCCAAGACATGCTGTGACCGAATCTCAACAACAATTATAGGCGCGACGCCGTGTTGCATGAAAGTTCTTGGTTTTGATTATATCACTATTGTGACAGTGATAGTTCCTTGGCAGTTATCGTATTCCGGATCTATATTAAAAGTCATTTGCATATAATCTTAATGATGGCTTGCATGCAATAAAATTTTATGAAAAATTTATAGTATGACCAGTCTTTTTGTCATTTTAATATGCCTTGGTCGCACCTAGAGGCGACATTCAGGGAATACTGAATCAAATCCTTATGCATATCAAACGTATTCAAATCTGTGCAAATGGTATTTTGGCTTGATTTGTAATATAAATATAACGAATATAATATCTCGAAAGCGAATATACAACATAGTTTGCTGGCGCACCTGAGTTCAAGTTTTATTATAATTGGTGACACAGTAGAAGTGTCATTACAGGAAAAAAAATGAACTTTCATGCAACACGGAATTGGCCACAGTGGGATTACAAAGCCACCAACTTGTCAGGCCTGTGGCTTATATCAATGCGCAGCACGTGAGTCACTCTATAGTTATTATAATTATTTTTCTAGGGCTCTTTAAAGAGCTTGAAGTAAATAGCAGCGTGCTGTGCTCAATAGGGCACTTACCGAATTTTCATAATTATTCGACATTCTTGTATATTTTTTGTATTTTTGTACGCTATATGGTAATTTTATTTGGTTGTATCCAAAGATATTTAATGAAATGTGATTACATTAGAATCTGAGCTTTACAAAAGTGTACGTGCAATGTGTTTCGGAGTTGAACGGTTGCTTGTTTATATTTAGTGCGTTTAGTTGTAGGGAGTGAGAATGAATTTATTTTTACTACATTATTTTTTATTATGAACCATAGTTAAGTTTCAGATTTAAGGAGGCAGCTATGTTTTTCATGGATTAATTAAACACAGTTCAATTATGTTAGATTAAGTAATTTGTAAATCAATAGTATGAATGCATATTTTTAAGGATGCAGACATCATAACATAACGTGCTGGTTTTCTATCGATCTCAGAGCAATAAAATCAACTCAATAAACGTTGTAAAACATGGTCAAACTAGTTTTTGCTCTTAATTGCACTCGCTAATATCGTCTTATCTTATAGGAAACTAGTATGTTGTGTTTGACGACAGAACAAATCAGCTAGGGCTCAATTTTACTTCTAGTAATATACCAATCCTCAAATACTTATATTAAGTAAAATCATCACAAGTATCCATTATTCTGTTCATATTTAACAACATTGACGATAGCAATAAATAAACTATGACGCATTCTCGACCATCGAGGAAAAATATCCGGTTGACATAACAGTTATTGGCCGATACCAAAGTCGATGTGACACCTTGACTTTATTAGGACGTTTACCGACATATGAAAGCCGTGGCTGTTTTGATAAAATGGTGATTCAACTTTTAGAACACTAGGAAACGTTGTGTGAAAATTTGACTTAACACTTTGTAATATACTTACTTTCTCTAAAATACCTAAGGTAGTTATGGTTAAAGTTTAGTACATGACTAAAGCAAGGGTATCTCGTGGTGACATACACAATTTGTCCCTCTTTTGTTAACACAGGGAACAAAGTAAATTGCTCCACTTCGTTACCATATTTTTTTTGTTAATTTGTAATACTGAATTTACTGCTTGGTTGACTAGCTTGACTTATGCAGAATTATAACCAACTTATTATCAGTTTTTCTAAAATTGTATGTTTAGTGAATATTCCGAATAAGCGTAGTTGTTCTAAAAGTTGATGTACCCAATCTCAGCGGCAATGTAGAGAGTAATATGTAATGCATTTTTATGCATAATTTTCGTAAACGTGCTTATTTCTGTCTCCATTAAATCAAATCACGAATACTCATACTGACAGCAATATGACTTATATTTCCGTAAAAACAGTGGCAAAGCAATATTGCTACATCTAGAGCATTTTTGTATTAAAAATGATTAAGGAAAGAAAGAAGTGTATATTATACAATTCTTGTTACTCATAAACAGCCTCTGAATAAGCTATACACATTTCTCGGTATTCTTGGACATGTTTTGAAATTTCCATAAAATCTATTTAATAATAATATTTCTCCGAAGAACAAGATGTTATTCCTAATAAGAAGTTACGACGAGGTTAAGTTACTATTCTAGAATAAGATATATAAATGCAGCTTTAAAATGTACATGCCTAAACGGAAATTACAGTTCGATTCACAATTAAATATTACAATTCTCGGGCACACTTACTACTTAATAAGAGTCTAAATTTGTTATTCTTACACAATTTTCGAGGTATACGATTCGATTCAGATGTGCGAGCATCGCGCGAGTAAGGGATGAAAATCATGCTAAATGCTTTATAAAATTTCGCTCGATTTGTATGGCCTGAGTGGCGAGTGTTGGGCGGGCAAGGGATTTGGACGGTGTGCACTCAGACCACGCGCATACGTTTGCATTTGTTTAACATGGCCGGCCTGCCAGACGTCCTGCTCGATACAGGCCTTAGACTAACGGGACATGCCATACGGCGTTGATATTATTAACTGTGTAGAACTTTAAACTTTTAACTACCGTCACAGTTTACTACTAGCAAGAATACCAAAATAATTGCAGATTACGTGATATGATTGGGCTACCGATCTAAAGTACAGTCGAGATCATAAATACGTGTCAAGTCAAAGTCAAACTATTCTTTATTCAAGTAAGCTTATTAATAAGCATTTTCGAATCGTCTGACATTATCAAGAGAGAGAAAAAAAATCTACTACAATTAGTGTGCAATTATGGACCTTATTTTAATATAATCAGTAAAAAATGTACATATTTATGAACTCGATTGTTGATACCTAGGCAACATTTATGACGTTAAATATTAGATTTACAAATATTTAGTTTATTGCTGCTAATGCTAATATTTTCTCTAGGTCAATTGAGCAACTTTTTAAAATAATTTAAAATGACAAACCATACCTAACTTAGTAATTATTTAAATAACAAATTTTCCTCTAATATTCTGAAGATAATATGATGAATAAAAAAAAATAGGAACTAATGTAGTCTTTCAAATGTTAAATTGTATGATCGCATAAGGCATTGAAACTGTGATTCTATCTGAAAAAAATAGTTTTAAAAATGAAACTTCTTCATCTTCATGCTAGTATTTTGGCCGCTAATGTTTTATGTATGAAAATTAATTGCAAACATTTGTTACAACACGAAAACGTTACTCCCACTTGTGTCTAAAATTACGTTTTATATAGATTTCATCAATTAAAAGTTTCAGTTTTTCAGTTACTTCCGTGATAATTTTTCCAAGAAGAAAACATTTCTTGTATCCTAATTATTACAGATGTCGCCACACATTCGAGGACAAGTCATTAGGTCATTACACAACGCATTGTTACCTTTTTCTTGGATGGCAATTAAATGTGGGTTTACCGGAATGATCTAATGATTCAGTTGTATCTTTGCAAAGTGCATTCTGCCAAGTCGCACAGCGTACGGTCGCCGTCAGATTTATCGGAATAGGAATAGCCGGGGTTCTCATAAATATCTGAGCAGGCTACTTATTGTCTCGTTTTTAGACTGCATGTTCAGATATTTTTAAGCATCGTGGCCGCTCCGATACGACTGTACATTGATAAGTTCGTAAGATTGAATTGATAATATTACGTTATTTATTCTTCTTCATGTCTGTTTTATTTTACACTACTTATTCTGTTGCTTGACTGACATGACAGAATAACACCAAACATTTGTAAATCCACCAATTTCACTCAGAAAGGTTAGTCAATATTTAAGCATTATTAATTTAACACCTACCTACTTTCAAATTTATCTATTTACCAGGCTAGAATTGTTTTTTTTTCAGTTTCGATCACGATTCTGCACTTTTCTGGAAAGCCTATGAGCCTATGATGTGATTATTACATTACTCTGGTATTCAGAATGGTTCGTGTCCGAAACTACTTGTTCCTCTGAATACGAAGGAATCTTATGAAGGTTTAAGGCTAAAGTTTGCATTTGTATTGACGCGTCGTTAGTTGTTAACAAAGATGATTCCTTTTGAAATCTTCTAAATTTTCTTAGAAGAATATTTTCTCTGTAATCTAGGTCTCTTACACTGTAAGAGAAAATTTCAATTTCTAAGGCTCTGTTAGCAGTTAAATGCATTCTGATTAACATCTCAGGTTTTTTATTTGTTTATTAATTATTAGCTAGGAAAAGTATAGGGAATTTTTCTGTAATTTTTAAGTAGGTACACATTGATCTTTGCATTTTTAAAACTACTAAAATTACGTCAACAAATGAAGCGCTACGAATATATATATATGTATTCTATGAATAATTGCGAAATGAGACTTATTTTAATAAGCGAAATATGTTTACACAATCTATTGTTTTAAATATTACTAAAAGTACGCTAGTTAAATTATGAGTCAAATTGATACAGATACATGATGTAGATTATATGAGAAACTATATAGAAATTAGCTAATTTTGACGCCGGCATTATTAAAGACGCCAAATCCAACAACTTAAGCTAAACTGTAGTATCATTTCAATTATATAAATGATGAATGATTATATTTATTACGAGCTGGTAAATACTAGGGCTCGCGGTCGTGTCCGGGTTTCGTGTCAACGTTTCTCATACCCGTGTTCGTGTTACACGTACACGGGTTTCTGACCCGATTTACACGGGTAATTAAAGTCCGTGTAAATAATACCCGTCTACACGGGTATACGGGTATCATTTCCACGGACTTTAATTACCCGCGGGTTCGGGGACGTCCTTGACGAGAAACGTACGAATGGGTCGTGAGACTTAAGAGCTATAGTACAAATGGGATAGATAAGCGAAAGGCAAATAGTGTCCAATAGACCTTATTGCGTAACAGATAGAGGCTGACCATTCCTGAACAGGTTGTGTTTTGTAGTGTCGAACGAAGCTGCAGGTTACATTCAATAATAGACCTTATTTGCATTTGCTCAAATTATTTCGAACCCGTTCGGTTCGGTCTTAAGTACTCGGGTACCCGGGTAGCACGCGGTTTCGTGTAAACGGTATCCGTGTATTGAACACGGACACGGGTACCCGGCGGGTTCGTGTAATTCGGGTTCTTAGTACCGTCGGGCTTAAGAACCCGGGTATCCGGTTTGGTTGGTTACACGTGTACCGTGAGCCCTAGTAAATACTGCCTTATAAGAAAATCTCGTCTCAATACGATATTGATATATTATTCGACCAGTGACAGTAATTTCAAGTTAATGTAAGGTTAACCGCTTGGGTAACTATAATACCTACACAGATTTGTAAAAAGTGACATTAATATCAATGTTCAACATTAATATAAAGAGACCGTCAATCGTTGCTCTAACCACGAGTTACCCGCAGCCGGAAATTAACTTCTACCGTAACTATTATTTATGCGTATAAGCATTAGATCCGAGTATGCATAGAATGATAACTTACGATGCCGCAAACTCATGGTTAAGATATAGTCCAACTCCGGCCTCATTGTGGTAGCGTCAAATTTCATAAATGTTACAGTTCCCAATAAAAATATCGTAGCGTCCGAAGCGCTCTAAAATATCTGAACTCGCCTCTATCGTTGTGTCGATAAAGGCATGTTCAGATATTTTTGAACACTCCAGCCGACTGTATATTATATCGATTTAGTAAATAATCGTAGCGAAAGTTCGCGGATGCCCTTCGGCGTTGAGTGCTGACCCTCATGTCGGGTTTGTGCCCTAAGGCTCGATTTGCATTCATACGCATACACCGCGTCAAATATTCACGTTTTATGTAAATCGAAGCTGGACGCTGATTGACAGTTCTTGTCTTATTTGCTTATGAACATTACATTTATAAGTTATCTTACTACATCTGCAGGCCGAGCCAAGATGGCATTCTGTAAGAGTATACAATAGACAGACAGATCCGTACGAAATGTCACGTGACCATTTCCATACTTTATTATGGTCACGTGACTTTTCGATTATCGATTACGATTGGAGAATGCCACCTTGGCTAGGCCTGCTTAACATCAACTTACTGAATCAAATTGCTGGAAACCCCGCATGCATGTCTGGTCGCGTTGTGACAGCACAAAATGGAGCATTCCACGGGAATGCCGCTTACGTAACGAGTTTCTTTTAGTACTTCTAAAATGATAGGAACCCTAGTTCTACCCGGAGTTCTAGTTTGGTAATATTTTGGGACTTAACTTACACGTTCACAGTTTTTTCTAACTTTAAGCATTTATTTAACGTAGCTGCCGTAGATAGTATAAGCGTCACGTAAGCGACATTCTCGTGGAATGCCCCAAATACATGTGAGATTTTATGAGATCTGAATTGTATTCCAAAATACCTCGATGTAATCACAAGAAATATGAAGCTCGTTTTTTATTATTTTTGTTACCGATTCCAATATTATCTTTTGTGCCATAAAATTAGTACTACGCTGGTACGATACTGAGTACCTTTGGTAACTATTTAGTTCACGATTAGGTTTAAGGCTGGGCTACACCAGATGCGTGTTTTAGATGTTGATGAGTGTTGTAGCGTGAGATACTTCATAGTAGATGGCACACCACTTGTACGTCACGCGCACGTGCACGTCACGCAAACGAGTGTGTCATCTAATATGATATTTACATACGCTATAACGCGCACGCCACGCGCACGCGCACGCCACGCACACGCGCACTCCACGCACACGCATCTAGTGTGGCTCGGCCTTTATAAAAATAGATTAAGCGTTAGGATACTTCATTTGAGAAATGATAACTAATGCTTGTTGCTAGATGACTTATGAAAAGGATAATTAGTGTTTAAGTATACACGGATTATTTTAAAAGCTCTCTTTATTATAAGGATATTATTATTCCTAAACAGAGCAAAACACAAGTCTATTAGCCTTATTCCTGACGAAATGTAAATCTTGCACTTATACGCAATAGCAGTGAGGTTATAAATAACATATTATATTAATATATAGATGCTAGAACCTATTCAAATATGCTTACTTCAAATTATGTAAAGTTGTATAGTGCTTATAAATATCTAACTGCAAACAGAATTTTCAATACAGTTTTAAATCCTTTGTATATATCACGCCTAATTTTTGTTGTTATTCATGACAATATAATGCCTATGATGTTCATAATGTAGAATATCTCTGTAAATGTGAAAGTTCAAGAGAATAAATGGCTATCCGGTGGATAGTCGCGAATACCACAACTCTGTTTTATTTTCCAGCGAATTTCTTGTGTAAATGCGGCCGTTCATGGCATTATCACGCGAACGCAAAAAAACGTAATAAAACCCACTTTCGTATATCAGTACATGATTGGTGCGACAGTATGTCGCCGCGATATAGACTTCCCGTCTTTTACTAATTAAAGAAAAGAGGGACGGATAGTCTATGTCGCCGCGATATAATAACGCTTTAATCTTGTGCTAACCCTATTGAGACAGAAAATTACAAAAATTATCCTTCTAAAAAACAGGCAACCTTTAAAATCCCTCTCAATTCCAAAATTGGGTTTTCCAGCCTATGCTCCAGTTCCGATAAACCGATACTTTAATACTCGTTGCTTATCAAGTTATCATGAACAACGGTGTATTCCAAAATAGTACGCGACTGCAATTAAATTCTAGTGCTTCATTGTTAGAATTCGAAATTACGACAAGGTATCTTGAGATGCAGCATTGTTCGTGATAAGTATCGTACTGGGATTCATGATATGTAATCAAGATTGATATTAACTATTATGAGGTCACGTATTTTCGTCGGAAATGCGTAAAGATATTATATTCGTCAGTGGTTCTTCGAGTGTTTCGGGGCTTCATGGATCTGGGTACGCGTTTGTGGCAGTGACTATTTTGGTGATATCCTTGGTTGTAGTGTCTTCGTGTCTCTACCATAGCAGCCAAAAATATGTCGAGCTTTCTAGCTATTTCCACAGAAGTGTGGCCGGATTGGTGGGGCGTCTGGGGCGCTCGAAAATAATTATGCCCGTTAGTTGTTCTCTTTTTCTATATTAGTTTTTATATTAGCTATTGTAATCCCATATTTATTGTTTCAATGAAGAGGCCTAACGGAGCCGACGTTTTTTCAGACAAAGGTTCCTTAAAAAAGCTAGATAAAAAAAATGCGTGAAGATACGTAAGGAAATGAAGATAACGTACGAGATTCCGGTATTTTTATGTACCGGAATTAAAACCCTACTAAAGAAAGCTCGTTTTATTCGACTGCGACAAAAAGTTGCACTTGATTGCTGCAGTTGTTGGAAATGCCTTTCCTAGATAACCAACAGACTGCTTAGAAAACGAAACTACTTAGATCCTTATACTTTTAGTTCGGTTTCCTGAGACAGGCAACTCGCTCCAGGAAATTTCTAAGCGTGACTGACCTATTGAGGGTATTTCTTATCTAGATTTGTGAGTAGTCACAGCCATGTACAGAAAATTAACGTTACCTAGACTTACTTTTCTATATTTTTATATATGAACGGGGTTACTTCACAAATAAGTATCCAAATGTTGGACTTTCTGGAAACCCTAACTTTCGAACATGGTTGTGACACACTTGTCAAACTAAATAAGAATCGTCCCCTTGAAGAGGCGGTGACAATTGGGCAATGGGGATGATGACTGTAGTTAAAATAAATTATTTAACATTATGCACGACATAATACACAAAGAAATTATTACTAAGATGTAGATTGCAGTAATTTTTGTACAGAACTTCTATTTAATAAATTGAAAAGAACTTAAAAGAGTAGGTCATTTGGCAGTACTCAAACGTGACGTCACTTTTGAGTATTTCATATAAAATTCCATACTATTCCATAGTGGGGATCGTTTTGACAGTTCGAAAAAAGATGCTGATTTGACTTGCCAGTCATCATGCCTATTCTACGTAAGACTGTAATGTAAGTGACCTTATTATTCGCGTGTTTATTTATTAATGGTGCCAATTCAACAAAAATTATATCTGAATACCAAATTTGTATTTATCTAAGTATACTTTAATACTAACACTAGCATCGTAAGTAAAATAAACAGACGTGTAAATTGTCACTTTCATTACAGTTACATGGATTTACCCAATTGTCAAAAAAAATGCAGGACCGTTTTTGAAAGGTACCTAAGTAATTTTGTGTGGCGTGTAACTTCCATGTTTTATTTATTAGTAACTAAGATTGACGTTAGATTGATCAAGCGCTCCATTCATACGTAACCAGTTATAATAGTGCAACAAGCACGTTAAATGAAGTGACCTCAGAATTGTTCCTATATAATTTTATGGCTGATTAGTTCGCAAACAACCTTAGTCACGTCTTTGTCTACGACTCTACGTCTGCTTTTACGTATAAATATTGCTGGTAGTTATTAAATTAATAAGGCGATGATTAATTTACATAGTTTGAGTAAAACGTGAAAAAAACTAATCTGATTACTCCTTCCGTACTCCTATATACAAAACAAATGTAATCTAGATTACAAAGTACCTACACATACACAAATAACATTACAAAACAAATGTAATCTAGAGTAGGTACAAAGTACCTACACATACACAAATGACATTACAAAACAAACGTAATCTAGATTACAAAGTACCTACACATACAAAACAAATGTAATCTAGATTACAAAGTACCTACACATACAAAACAAATGTAATATAGATTACAAAGTACCTACACATACAAATGTAATTTACAGAAATATTCAGATTTCTTTTCGCCCAACTCTCGGTCTAGGTGATTGCAGAACACGATTAGAAAAACTATATGAAATTACCTGGTTTCGGCTTGGCTTATAAAAAAGGAATTATTTATGAAGGAGCCTATGAAGGATATTCATATAGCTGTAGAATTCAAGCTGTATACACAAATAAGTAATAAATAAATATCTTGGGACATACACAAATCGACTTAGTCCCGCGGTAAGTTCAATTAAGGCTTGTGATGTGGGTACCAAGCGACAGATATGTACATATAGATACATATTGACACAAGACAGACAGCTACTACCAAGGAACAAATTTGTAATAAATAAATGCACAAATAATGCCCTCGCCGGGATTTGAACATAACAAATAGGCACCGTAAAGCCGGGTTACTTTAGCCCTAGGGGGTAACTTTGGCTTAAAATTAAATTGATCATAAAACCAAAGCATCGCGTAAATTAGATGATTTATTGTTATCAGGCGTTTTAGATATGAATTTTGCATCCCGAGACATACTAAAATTGTTATGAAATTGTCCATGAAATTCGGGACAAACGTTAGAATTAATCGAAATAAGAATAAATGTGATAAAGTATATGAAAAGACTTTCATGATGGAGTTATAATTTATATCACAATAATTATTTTTGTTTACATTTGTCATTTTGATGAAATCTTAATTTTACTACAATAAAACAAACAATGTATAAGAGAAAGTGGTGGTATTTTATACGTAATTTGTCTATACATGTTACTTATTTTCATAATTAATAAAATAAGCGTTACGCTTCAACACGAAAAAAGTCATGGGCGAAAGTAACCCTCCCGAATATATTACTTTAGCCCAAACTTTACGAAACAGAAAAAACTCTTGGATATTATTTTATTAAAAAGCAAGGGTGTATGGTGTAGATTACTTGATTACACTCTTAACTTTACTTCTAATTTATCAATTCAAGCAGAAAGGTGTTATATTTCAATTAAGTCGAATGAGAAGTAAAACCTATAATTTTTTTGGGACAAAGTAACCCGGCCTTACGGTAACTAGTATACAAACAAAGTAAACAAAAACATAAAACAGTAGAAAATTATGTAAAGATGTATATGTACAACACAAAAGCCTCGCGATTCCAGGAACTCTCGATTGCGCCTTATTCTCCTTAATTGCGATAGTTATGGGTATTTAATAATTATGTTGTTGCGACTACTACAAATATTTTATTCGTATTAGATATAGGCATGTGCCGTTCACCATAGTCGATTAACATAGCAAGGAGCAGGAAAATTAATGGACAAAGAAAATAACACACTTGTAGGATAACGATCTACCCATGCCGACATAAATCAAATTCTTTTAATTAACTGTTATTAGAAGTTTTATTAGAGAAGTGAACCCTTTAATTATCATTTATTGTAGAGGGTTGTAAATATTAAGCGGAATTATAGATATAGATAACTTATTTAAATTTATTCATAATATTTACAATTAGTATTAATTAAACAATTTTCTTAAACCTTAACTAAAAATAATTACAAATAGTCTTACTTATTTAAATGTATAATATAATATATATCTAATATGGGCAATTGCAAAAATGTTTTCAATTGTTAAGAGCTTGAAAAAAAAACGTATTTATTATGTAGGATAATCGGTCTAAAACATGAAATAAAACTATGAAAATGGATAAACTCGCGTATATTAACTAACTTTAACTACATTCCGACGTTTCGAACACTTTACAGGGTTCGTGGTCTGCGGATGACTTGCGTAAACCTCGCGGTAACCGAAGAAAATATTACGGTCTAAGAACCTTTGGCAGTAGAAAAAGGAAGCGAATTAATAAAAAGGTAGACACATATTTTGGATATTTTATAGAAAATTTGATTTTACCGTATTTTTTACTGCCAAACATTATTTACCTATCCAAAAGTTAAAACGGAGGCTATTACTGAGACTACGCTGTCAATCCGTCCTTTCGTCTGTCCGTCCGTCCATCCGTCTGTCTGTCACCAGGCTTTAGACATCTCATATGAATAGTGATAGTTAGGCATTTGACTTTATTTACAAGGAGACCCGCCCCTAGATACAGTTTGCCGGCTCGAATTTTCACAGATGCCGCCATAACAAGAAAGACTTGAAACAATAGAAATGAATATTATTTATTTATTTATATTTACGGGGGGCGCACATACAAGAATCTCAATTTGTATGCCGTATTTCGAGCTCTTTATGCAGCATACATAATCGTTTATTTTGTAATAGGTATTAGGTATAAGGAAAAAATATTAAAATTAAACACTCGATTAAATGTTTTGTAGATCAATTGAGGGAAAATCCCTTATGTAGATACTATACATGCCATTAACATTCTCTGGCCATAATTTATTGGCGCTACGATGCGAAGGATTTCGAAATTAAAAGTCCACAGATAAATAATCGAGGGTTGCCTGGTGACACCCGATTACTCGAGATAACTATTCATTGAAATGACAACCTTACGTAAATGTCATATAGTCCGTATTTGCAGAAACCGGTTTCCTCGACTAATCGACTAAATCGGATTTCACCAGGCAACCCTATGTCCGTCAGATAAAATTATCACTGTCCTTTTCCTCAGGCATAGGAAAGAAAAGGTTACTAGTACCTATTTATCTGACTCATTTATTAATTTATTCGCGGATGGTGAAGCAGCCCCTCAGTGAAAAGTTGAATAAAGAAAAATTGTGAAACACAGAAATACAAAGGTCCTATTTTAAGGGTTCTGTAGTAAACTAGGAACCCTTATAGTTTCGCTATGTCCTTCTGTCCGCCTGTCTGTCTGCAGCATAGCTCAGCTCCTATAATGTGGGGTATCGTTGACTAGGTTTTTTAAAAAGAATAAAAATATCTGAATCATTTTTCTAGTCAATATTTGCAGATATAACTGCTCCAGAATAAAAAACCGGCCACGAACATGTCGGGCCATGCTCAGTGTAGGGTTCTATAGTTGTTCAAAAACAAATTGCAAATTGACATCATTACTGACAAGTACTCGTATGTACCTAATATCCATTTGTTTGCTACGAGTACCTATTTACCAAGTTTTAAAAACAAACTTAAGGATATTTATATTGAAGGGATGTCGCAAAACTAAGGCCACACGATATGTAGGTACTGTACAAATATGTTATTTGTAACAATTTTCCGTGAATTTCTTACGTTACTTAGTAAATATTTTGCTATCGCAATAGCGTGAGGAAAATAAAGCTTTTTACGATGATCCCTGTGTAAGTACAGTCAGCGTCTAATACTTTGCAGTCTTCAAAGTAGCCAAATAGTTTGTTGTCAGTTTATTTAGAATGATGTATATGTATACATATACCTAATTATTCCGCGCGTTGTTGAGCCTTTAATACAAAGGAGGATTCACTGTGCTGACGGCTAAAGGACAAGGTCGCCCCCCGTCGCATAGGGACACACCGCTTCCTCTTTGAGCTCTCTGCCAACCAAATTTACGTGTTGGCTGCATACAAAACCAAAACATATCCAGTCTCTGATTTTCTCTAAATTCATATTCATAAATATCTATATATATTATTTAATTATAATAAAATACACATTTATTTTTATTATTTATTACACGTAGATGGACAGACGGCCTTACGAAGGTCGCCGGGACACGCTGGACATCTAACCGGTACATATGGAGGTCCAGAGGGGAGGCCTATGTTCAGCATTGGACGTCTTATGGCTGAGATGATGATGATGATGATGACACGTTTATGATTATTTCAAATAATTCATTTGACGGAATTAGGTCTTTTAAAATTATTCACTAAGCTTCTTGTTTATAATTATATTAATAAATCCCATTTCGAAGCACCGCATGTTTTCTCAAGGATCATCTAAAACGGCAACTAAGTACGCAACGCATTGTTCGCTGGACTACTTAAGGATCATTTAAATGGTATAACCGTAGCTTCCTAAACCCTTACCACGAATCTTGCAGTGAAAGTAGTCGCTTCGCTATCGACTATGGGCGTAAATCTGTCTCGCACCAATACGGAGAGTCTTTAAGACTAGTCTTAAGGGATTCACCCCCTAATTCATAAACGACTCCAAGCTTCCCAAGCCGCTAAGTAATGTTTGTCCCTTTCGATCTTGTGAATACGTATATAAGAGTGAGAGTGACAAACAACTTAGCGGCTTGCTAAGTTAGGAAACGTTTGTGAATAAGGGAATTAGTCTTTATGCCTCAAAATGAGATTTGTATTCTGGCCATTTTTTCCGCAACTCGACATAAAACGTGCCTATTTTGCGTAGTCCCAACGCTAGCCCAGCACATGTTGGGGACTTCACATACACCCTTGAATTTCTTCGCCGATGTATGCAGCTTTCCTCACGATATTTTCCTTCACCGTAAAGCACTTGTGAATATGAAATGATACCTTGTACATACATTTCTGTGAAAATCTCATTGGTTCGAGCCGGGGGTTGAACCCGCCAGACCACAAGCGCTCTTAGAAAAAATGTTATCCACGCACACCTCTATCTTATGCGAATCCGTGGTAAGGGTCAGTCGCACGACTCGCACGCCGCGAACCGACCCTGCCAAAGAATCAGCCCACAAACGTCACTGCGAGGAAAATCCTCATATAACCATATGTCATGCACATTCACAATCATTTATCCCACGGTCGCCGGTCGTGGCTAGTGCAATTTTTACGCATTTCGCTGAACAGTGACATTTTAGAAAGGATCTTTAGTTTTTGGATGTTTTTAAAAGGGATCTTTTAAAAGAGAGTTTTTGGAATTTTTTAATAATCTCTTCAATACCTAGTTTTTGGACTTTTTAATAAAGTTTTTGGACTTTCAATAAGTTTTCGGACGTTAAAATGATCATATGGTTGATACTGAGTGTGCCGCTGTTGTGGCTGGTGATGTTTCGGTATCGGAGGAGGAGGATGTACGCGTTGGCTTCCCGCATCAAGTGTGATGAGGAACTGCCTCTGATTGGGATCACGCACAAGTTCACTGGAAGCACGGAGGGTGAGTCTGGTTTCTCAAATATTAGTATTAGATGCATTGCAGAAAAAAGTCCACCGGTGTCCCGTACAATGTAAACGCGGTTTTTCTCAAAATTGTGGGTTCATCGAAGTTATTTTTCATGACCAGAGGAGGCAAAAAATTGCCCAAAAAAATTGATATTAACTAATAACTCAGAAGAAAACTCACAAATTATAGGAATATACACTCATTTGTAACTTTGTACGGGACAGCCCATGGCCCATTAATACACTTAGACACAAAACAATCACACATAGATGGACAACTTATTCCTATAAGGGATCTCCAGCAAACCTTTGAGCAACTGAGAAGAATAAAGAATACTATACTTTATATTTCGTATATTTTTGTGTCTGCATTCTAGCAAGTTTGTAATCGAAAATTATTAAACAAAAATTAGAGAGTTATTTTATTTGTTCGAGACATTGTTAGCTAGTGTTACTAGTGTTGTGATTAAACGTTCATTTCAAGGGTTAAAGACTCGAACCTTAAAGATTCTCGATGCTTAACGACTCATGTGCCGCAGATAGGTTTCTTGTATTCTTACTTCCGAGCAAGTCAGTACAATCTCAAATATTGTAAGCAGTCTTAAAGACTTTAACCCTTAAACAGGCCTGGCGATTTTTTCACTTTCGTATCCTGATTTCGGTAGATAATAGCGTCAATAAAAAACTAATTTCTTGTTTTTTTTTTTTAGAAACATTATTTCTAAAAAAAAACCCGGTGGTCAATATACGCCCTGTGCTCGTCACCAGGAGGCCCACGTGTTCCGTATGTGGCCACTGCCCTGTTGGCGATACATTGAAGTTTTAAGGGGTAGTTGTTATGTAATTATGGACACAATAAGGCCACAATAAAAGTAAGAAAAAATGATATTTATTTTTATATTCAAACACCATTTAGCAAAATCCGCTTCAAAACTAACTTATAATTATATACTTACAGTAAGTCTTGAGATATTTAGTGGGTGGACCTACATAGTGTACAGTATTGAACTTACCCTTAAATTTCACATAAATGCCCAGCCGGGCAGTGGTCACATACAAACCACTTGTATCGAACCGAAACGGGCAGAGGTCATATAGGGCCCACAAACTTTAAGAGAAAAAATTTTAAGTAAAAAACTATTACTGTGACCATTTATGACATACTACACTTACATTACCTTATATACTACCAAAATAAATCAACACATAGCACTTACCGTAATTTTTTTCGACACAATAATAGTATTTATCTGGAGCAACACACAAAATCTGCCACTTTTTCGGTTTTTGAATTTGACAACTAAAACGTCAAAGAAATTTGTTCTGACACATCGATTTTGGGTACGTTCAGAGATCTGTCAGTTCATAGACTATACGTCAATGACATTTACTGGCCGCTACAAGCGTTTTGCTCGTCAGAAAAAAATCTTTTGCTAAGTGGTCGCTATGAGACCACAACCTGGTTAAGGGTTAAAGAGTTAAGAGTTCGAGCCTTTAAGCTTTATCTACAACTCTTTACCTACTTAGAGCTCGTGGAGCTTCTAATATCAGTCTCTATGTTATTGGTGTATGTACAGTCACCACATGGGAATGTTGAGCCACTTGGCAATGGATGCAATTTGGTCGTGTAATATTATGGGTTCGGTATTTTTCGTTAGTAGGCACGATCGCGACATGACCGATGTTCTCCGATGATATGTCAGTCAAATACGAATCAAAACTAGTTGAAATAATAAAAAATTCTTCATCTACGAGAATTAAGGATTAGTCATCGGCCATTATTAGACGCCAGATGTCGTTGTTCCTAGAGGAAACTGGGTAACGACAGTTCTTCATAGATTTGTCTAAAACCGTTTAGTAATTAATTTATTCGTATTTTCTTCAAATCGGAAGCCTTGATTTATCTGATATTAATAGGCGAGGTATTTTTTCCATTCATATTTATACAAATAGGCATGTTAACGAGCAATTTTAAATTATATTTTTCATTGACAGAGACAAATGCTATTGCTGTCTTTATTATCATTCGTTACAGCTCAGTTGACGTTAGTTGAAAACTTATGTAATGTAACCTTTATAGAAATATGGTAGATAACCTTTGACAATCTATCCATAATCCTATAATCTGTCAGTAGCCATAAAAATGTATAATATAGTTGATAGTTTTTGACTGAAATTCTAACTTTGAAAAAATACCTGTCAGTGACAGCCATTAAAAGGAAAGTGAACGAAATTACCATCAGGGCTCTGAAGTTAGATTGACGTCTCCAGGTCTAAAGCGGATGTTATAACGTAACTATAGTAACGTCAGCTTCCGGAAAAATAGCGACCAATCATTGGTTAAACATTTTTGTTATTACGTAACCATGGTAATGTCACCTTCTGAAGAATACACGAGCGGTCATTGGCTAACCGTAGCAACGACCGCCCCATTGGTCAGCAGAGTTCGGCCGAAGTCGTGATACCAGCCTCATAAGAGTTCGGAACCCGATTTGTATTATTCGACCAAGTTGCGAACAGTGGCAAGTGGCTCAACAATCCCGTGTGGTGACTGTACTTAAAGATGCCGATATATTGGTCTTTTCTGAAGATATCATAAATCAGTTAGCTATATTTTATTTTTGCTCGAATGATAGAATACCTTGGAATATGATTGATAATAGTAATAGATTTTATTATGTCGGCAATGATACGGTAGTCTTATGCTGTTTACATGATTTTTTTCAATTATGTTATTACCATAATATGTCTACTAGAACCTACGATACGTGGTAAAATGCTTTAACTTCATTTCCATCTCGAACACCCTCCTATGATACTTTGAGTTTAAACAATTGTGTTCTTCATAAGAAAAATAAAGTAAACTATTAAATATTAGTGAACTATGAGGTGTGGAAATAAGTTAAATAAAAACATAGTAGAACATAAATAATATCGAATAACTATTACATTAACAACATCTTGAAATAAAATAAAAAACTTAAATAAGTCATAATGGCAAATACCTTTTAGCGAACCCCTATGGTTGGGTTTGCTAAAAAATACCTATGTGAAATAATGACAGAATTTATAAGCCCACAAAGGACTGACTTGACTAATAGTACTACGAGTACATTATTGTCGCGGCCGGCAAGGACGCTTTTGGAGGCTGAAGATTTAGTTTTATTTAATCTGAAGCCTGCGTTTACGTTTTTTTTACTAGCGGGAGCAAAGCTCAGATAAAGTTGAAACATGATGTCTCATTGTAAATTCCCCATTTTTCGTAAGGTAGTGGCACCATTGTTCGACGCTTTAAGCCAGTGATCGACACTTCATTCCTAATTCAAATATCATAGAGTAGTAAATCGATTGTAGCCAAACAAAAGAACAACCTTATGTTATATAACATAAGGATCATTGTCGATCTTTGGGTATCTGTCGATTATTGGTGCCGTTACCCTACTTGTATCGTAATAAACTATTACTACTAGAACAAACAAGATTACTTAACATTAATTTATTACATGCTATAAAGCTATAGGGAAATCTAAATTGATCAACCGCAAATTACATCAGTAGGTGGATTAATAAATTATAAATAGGAGTCGTGATGAATGTGTCATGTTTAGATTTTATCTATCTTCTATATTTAATTACCGAGAATGTGGAATAGGACGAAACTGTGTGTTTTCAAGTACAACCTCACACTCCTCACATGCTATCCATGCTAGTCTACAGGGTGTCTATAAGTGTTTACAGGCCATAATTGCGTAAATATGAGAGATATCAGAAACCTTTTAACTGATATCGAAAGTACGTTACCCAACGAGTAAAATTACATTAATAACTTTTTGAAATAAAATCAGAAATATCCCAAAATATTAATTCAAACCCTTCCATACATTTAGTAGGTAACCGTTCATCATAATAAATGTATGGGAGCGTTTTAACTTAGTATTTTTAATATTATGTCATCTATTTAGAAAAAGTTATTAAGTACTTTCGATATCAGATAAAAGTTTTCTGATATGACTCATATTTCCGGAATTATGGTGTGGTACTATACAGCACGTCCACGTATGAGTTTATTGATTCTTTTGCGGTACATATTCATGAAAAGAAATGTACTTTTATGTACTTATGTTTTTAAAAAATGTACCTGCACGGTTTTGGCATAGCGAGATACAGGTCGTGGTCGTGCTGAGTAGGTACTCCCTGGCACGACCACACTATATTTATGGGTAAAACAATGGTCAAATGAATACAAAACAAATGTACCCAAATTGTACTATCTACAAGCACATCAAAATGTGAGAGTGGTACTGCAAAAATCGCTCCCATTAGGACAACAATACTATTCTAACCACACGTAGGTACTATTTACACGTTAAAACTATCAAATAATTCACATTAATTCTACGTTTATCTTTTTTACTACATATAACTCTTTTTATCTCGAAATCATGGAATTACGATACTTACCACATTTTTTAAATAAAAACAATTGACTTGACGCCTAAACAAAATACTGTAGGAAATAAAATTTGGTTAATGTACCTATGTGCTTGCTTCAATCTTATGAATGTTGGGGGTAGCATCTTATTTTCAATTGAAATAAATTGTACCTATGTGCTATCGCAGTGCGACGTAAATGCCATCGACAATAAGGTCCCTTTACATCGATGATCTTCTAACATTTAGACGCGTATGATGCGCGCCCAAAGTCTCATGGGATTTAAGTTACATTGCTATGCTAACTGTTGGTTTATTTCAACCAGCCGGTCAAAGCCCGCAATTCAATGAAAGTCGCATGATGCGAGTAAGCGCGCCGTCTAAATCAGCCCCTAGGTTCACGTTTTTTAATCATGACAGCGATTTTTGCAGTACCACTCTCACATTTTGATGTGCTTGTAGATAGTACAATTTGAGTACATTTGTTTTGTATTCATTTGACCATTGTTTTACCCATAAATATAGTGTGGTCGTGCCAGGGAGTACCTACTTAGCACGACCACGACCTGTATCTCGCTATGCCAAAACCGTGCAGGTACATTTTTTAAAAACATAAGTACATAAAAGTACATTTCTTTTCATGAATATGTACCGCAAAAGAATCAATAAACTCATACGTGGACGTGCTGTATAGTACCACACGAATTATGGCCTGTGAACACTTATCGATTACACCCTGTATACTTATATATTACAAAATTTGATTCTTCTCGACTCTTCTACAGCCAATTGCAAAAATATATATCAAAAGAATCCTCTTATAAATATGTTATAACGTTCTTATTAAGGTGGATTTATGTAGACCAAACGAGCGAATGGTCATTCTATCCCCCATTCTTCGAAATTCTTTCGTTACACAAAACGTAATTCGTCGAAATTCGTTGAATGAGCATTCGCTCGTTTGGTGTAAATCCACCTTAATACAGAATTAAAATGCATTGGGATAGGTATATTTTTGAGCATTTTTAGATAATACACCTTCCTTTTATACACGTTGCTCGTGAGCATTCCGAAGAATTTTGATGCTGAATTCCTGAGCACATTTAGAGTATTTAATGTTACATAAAATTTCCTGAATTCGGCTTGGTTCCAGAGATAATTAACCTTTTTTCGAAATAAGTTTTTCGACGTACTCGTAGTGCAATACCGCGTAACTAACAAATTGAATAGTACATTCAATGACACAATTAATTTAACACTACTTATATATACAAATTGAATTAGGATCAATTTGAGTGTCAGTTGTTTGATATTTGAACTCTATCTGCTTTGGTAGTTATGCGGTATTGCACTATCCCAAGACTATCCCCGACGATATATTCTGATATATCTTATTATCTGTACGAATGTAATTTAAAGCCACCGGTAATACAATTATTAATTTATGACTTAAAATGACGTAGTACTTGCTTTGCAGACATCATGACATCGCTCAAGGACATCAGCTATACTGCCATGAAAAACGATGGGATATACAAAGGATGGCTGGGCCACATCCTTTATTTCCGTAAGTGGTACTATTTGTAATATATTTTTCTCAAACTTGCAATTAAATGTTTATACATTTTTTTTTAAAACATGACGGACCTCAAATCAATCAAGGAAGCAGTTTCGGGTTCTACGAGCGAACAATGATTTTAAGGAATATCATACAAAATTTCAGGCCTTAGCCTGCACCTTTCTTTTGTTTTTAAACGTCAAGTATGACAGACTTGAATGAATACATGGAACTGGTTAGTAACATTTCTGTTTTTATTTCATTACAAGTTTGAGAAAAGCACTATACAAGCTTCAGCCGGGAAAGGCTTGCAGGCCTCATATAGGCTCAGCCGTATATAATGTATTTGGCCTGCAAGACCTTACTTCCCGGCTTTTACAGTAATGTACTAATGTTTTGAAGAGTCCTAGTTTCTGACATGTGTTTACCTACTATTTGACTAAACTATTTATTCGCTATCAGAGCTTTTTCACTTTTAGGGACACACAATTAAGCGTGTAATTCAATAACCTTAATTTTAGTCAGGTTTGTAACGTCAATTAAGAAAGAAAGAATTTTCTAACGTCAATTAAGCACTAAATTTTGCTTTGGAATTGGTATACATATAAAAACGCCGAATACATCTTAAATTCCTAAAGATATTCTACTTAATCGCCGTTGCGAAACTGACTGCAATGAAGGTTTTTTAATGTCAGGCTAATTGGGTGTCCCTAAAG
Source organism: Thaumatotibia leucotreta (assembly GCA_025490895.1). Lineage (NCBI taxonomy): Eukaryota > Metazoa > Arthropoda > Insecta > Lepidoptera > Tortricidae > Thaumatotibia > Thaumatotibia leucotreta. Next base: position 48,029 of record JALPQI010001615.1, on the reverse strand, counting down.
AGTAAATGCCCATCATCACCATGGGACATTATCATTAACAGTTCCTAACTTGGTAAGCCGATAAGTATTGTATATCCCTTTCGATCTCATTAAAATGTCTATAAGACGGAAAGGGACAAACGATAATTATATAAAACGCTTGTTTGGACAGTTGCTGTTGACCCAGTGGACCTCGAAGTGGTGCTGAAGACGTGCTTGGAGAAGGACGACCTCCACAGATTTCTACGGGAAGTCATTGGCTACGGGGGAATCTTTGCTCCAGGTAAATATTGTAATTTATCGGTATCATTATTACCTACTCTTATATGTACAGCCAGCAGCAGATATTGCATAGCGGGTAGGGTGTTCACAATGTTCTTAACACACTCTTATATTCTAAGCAATAAAGTCGTGCCAAGTTCATTTTGAACATCCTGCACTGAACACCATTTTTCGACTCTATTCAGTATAATAGAGTCGATATATATAGATCACATTTTTTGTTGACTAAAATATTAAATGCACATTTTGGGGTAAGACAATTCTAGGTCTACTAATATTGTTTGGGTGACAATTGGCAGCATATTATCCAGCTGATTGAAATAAGGTTATACATGGCTAAAACATCCGTAATCGACTTTCACAGGCAACGGTCCTTATCATTATCATTAGATACGTAGTTTAAAACGAAGCCACTTTCTGCTGTCGGCCCCTATACACATATTTATGCTTAAATCTTAAATCTACTCTGCGTTTTTTAATAGTTAGAGTATTACAAATAGGAATCCGTGACGGGCTAGTCAAATATGTTAGAAATTTCACTCAAAACCATTTCCAGTGCCAATCTGGAGGCCAAGACGGAAGATCCTGGTGCCAGCCTTCAGCCCGAAGATCGTGGAAGGCTTCGTGCCCGTCTTCGCTCAGCAGAGCATGAAGCTGGCTGGGAAGCTGGGAGAGCGGGTCGGAGCGCCCAAGTTCAGCATTTGGCCTTTCATCAGCTCCTACACCCTGGACTCTGTTTGTGGTATGTTTAAAAAATTTCATCGTCATTGCAGCCAAGACGTCTACCTGAATATAGAACCTTTACCTCCGTATGCACCAGTTGGAGGCGACCAGCATCAACCGTTTCCCGGCAACCTTTATGAAGTCGTCTATCCATCTTGTAAGTGGACTGAGCACTCTTTGATTCCATCGGCACTCGGCGTGCAATGTGGCCTGCTCATTGCCATTTCAGCTTGCTAATCCGAAGGGCTGAGTTATTAATCTTAAGGGACTGAGTTTAGAGATAACGCCGAAAGCGAAGATCCTAGAACCTTTACCTCCGTATGCACCAGTTGGAGGCGACCAGCATTAAGCGTTTCCCGGCAACCTGTATAAAGTCATCTTGTAGATGGACTGTGAGCACTTTTTGATCTCATCGGCACTCTGCGTGCAATGTGGCCTGCCCATTGCCATTTCAGCTTGCTAATCCGAAGGGCTATGTTGACTTTAGTTTACCGGTAACTCACATTGAAGATTCTTACGGCACTGAGATATGTCTAAGATATTTACGAAAATAAATTACTAATCCCCAATAAATCTTTGTTGCTCCTTTCTGTTTAACTTTCGAATTAGATGTCCTTGTGTCGCCCGCATTATCACTGAACCGACACGACCTTCGACTTTCGAGAATATGCTTCATTTGACGCAATGCACTGCAACTGCATCGTTTTAGGCGATTTGGTGTCCTCAATTTTTTTTTGTAAACTTTGCTCAAACTAAAAATAACTTAAGTTATAAAACTTTTGAGATATCAATACTTTATTCATTGGCATTAGACTTGATCAGCATAATCTCGATGTCAGAGAAGTTGTATTCAAAATGTAACTATTTTTTAACATAGTTACACTTCCTTTTCTCATACAAATGTGATTCAATAGTTGCCATATGCAAAACCATAGATATATGAAAGAGAGAGATTTGTAACGAAGCGAAATTGTAATGAGTCTCGGTGTCTCCGAGGTCGGGCCTTTGCCACGCTGTGATTGGCTAAAGCGCTACCATATGATGCGGCACTAGAGAGGAGGCTACGTCGATAAATTATTATCCATAGATATTGGATAAGGCCGGAATATTAAGAAAAACATTAAAATCGATCTATCATTTAATAAGAAATAAATACAGATTAAAATATCGCATTGGACGATGTATCTAATCTTTATAAACATTATGTTATCCGTCGCGCCCTTGTTAGCGCGAAAATACCGGCCGTCCTAGAGCCCAACGGTCTGGCCAGGGACGACGGGAAGAGGCCTGACGGAATGACGCTGGTGCCCTGGAGCATGGGCCGGCCGCTAGTTTGGGACGCCACCTGCGTTGACACTCTGGCGCCGTCCCATGTTTCGGTCACCGGCGTTGCTGCTGGCGCCGCGGCATCATTAGCCGAAAGTCTCAAGCGCCGCAAATATGCTGCTTTAGGAACCAGCTACATATTTGCGGCGCTTGGTGTGGAGACCATGGGGCCATGGGGGCCAAGTGCACATGGACTTTTTAAAGTTCTTAGGCTCGCCTAAGAGAGACCTCAGGCGACCAGAGGGCTGGCCAGTACCTTGCACAGCGTTTAAGTATAGCTATACAACGGGGGAATGCGGCCAGCCTTCTGGGTACCTTGCCCACTGACGGCGATTTAGGCCAATTTTTTATTTATAGGGAGTTAAGTTAAGTCCTTATATTGTTTGTTTTCATTTTATGTCGTTTAATAATAAATTAGAAAACTTTTTTCTTACTTTCGTGTCGGATCTGGTTAGTAAATAATAAACTACAGAATGTCAATTATAAACATATATTTGAATATGAACAAAGCAATTTATTAACGACATTATCTTAATTGTGGCTGGGAATCATATGAACAAATAATTATTTAGACGGTTGTACCCTTAATAAATATAATGTTATCAGCCGTTTCCACGATGGTCACATATTTAAATGAAACAATTTCAACCTTTGACAACGGTTATTGTAAAAGGCTCAAAATAATATAATACGCGATATAATCTATATATATTGTTTTACCTTTATGAAGATAAGATATTTATACAAAGGTCAAAATATGAAAGAAAAATTGAATATAATCAAATACATCAACAATTTATCGACCCTATTTGTCATCGGCACGGTCAGTCGTACCTCTAGTTCGCGGCCTGCTCGCAGCGGCCGTACCAAGAAATGACAGGACGGTTGTGAATATCGCTAGCAATTGGATACATTGCACGGTCACTTACCAAATTGCAACTTGCTTGCTATTCTAAGCCGTCAATGTAAAACGCACATACAATTTGTCACTGAATACTTCAACCAATTGGTACGCCCAAGTAAAATCATTATGACATTTATGTCAGCGGGTTGTTGTTATATATTATTTGTAAAAATACGTGGTTTTGTCAACTAATAACTAAAAAAATCAATACTTTCATGTGGTACGTGACTCAATAGTCCTTGAAATGTTTATTTACACTCCTATTTTTACAAGAAATAACGGCACAATTCGGCATTTTGCGGATATGTCCGAGCTCATCCTGCAGTCGCGGGTAAGTTGCGACTGGCTCATAGGGCGCGCATCTGTCACACTATAAAGGCCTATCGGCCATAACGCTGCGACATGTTCCATGCCACCGTTAGCTATCTATACTGATCTGTGTGCAAAACAATTTACATAGACGTTGGTGCCGCTATTTATTTCCACTTTTTTGCCAGGCGGTATGTGCGAATTCAAATGAAAATAATTACGAGTATACATTGACAACCCAACAGAAACTGCATTCGGTGTGAGGATAAACGCCCAAGACGACTCCAAGTCCCCGTTCCTGGTGGAGCTGAATAACATCCTGCAGGTGGTCTGCGAGCGCATCTTCCACCTGTGGCTGCAGCCCGACTGGCTCTACAAGTTCTTCCCGCAGTACCGGCAGCAGAAGAGGAGCATAGAGATCCTTCATGGATTCACAAATGATGTAAGTCCGCCAGTGTAGTCGCCAGACACTCCTGTATTCAAAATTAGTCAAACCCCCCTTATTCATAACCGTCTCCTAATTTAGCAAGCCGCTTTATTTTGTCGGTTTCAATTTTATGAATATGTCAATGAGACCAAGGATAAACAATACTTAGCGGTTCGTTAAGTTAGGAGATGTTTATGAATAAGAGAGAAAATCTTTAGGTACTCGAGTTAGCCCAACAACTGAATATTCAAATAGTCACTATTCGAATATTTAGTTGCTGACCCGTATATTCGTAGAGTCACTACGCAAATCATAAGATTCATAGATGTATATCTTATTGTATTATGTTTTACTTACCGAGCTTATAAAGGAAGGATGACTAGAAAGGTTGACCTATCGAACTCGAGAACTGCTAACAAATATTTACTTGATCTAGGATTTCGAACGTTCATTCATTAATATTAATGAACAATTTAATGAATAATTTTCTTTTAGTCTCGCCGGCAAACATTTCGCCATTTTCCATGTTAATTCAGTAGGTATAATAATATTGTTGTATATTTTATACAGGTTATAACGAAGAAGCGAGAAGAACTTAAAAATAAAGACATTCAACGTCAGGCAGAACGCGAATTCGGTAAGATTACCTATCATTATTCGCCAAGCTATTATCTTGGTTTGAGATTCAACAAAATGTAAAAGTGAAAACTTTCACTAAAATTGTATTCGAAGACGCTAGCGCTAGACTAAAACGCTTAGTTTCAGATATGTACTAATGTCAAATTACTATGAAGCTTTGACATTACTATCCAAGAGAAAACTTTCGTGATGTTGAGACTAAAACATTTATTTTCTTACAGATCTCTCAGATTACTCTAACAAGACATTCCTGGATTTGCTGATACACTTCTCAGGAGGCGAGAAAGGGTACAGTAACCTGGAACTCCGGGAAGAGATCCTGACCCTCACCATAGCAGCCACTGACACGTCTGCTACGGCTGTTGGGTACACACTCAAGATGATGGCCAAATACCCACACATTCAGGAGAAGGTCATCCAAGAGTAAGTTATCCAAGAGTAAGGGTCATTCTGATAAATCCTAATCTATTAGGGTGATAGTAGTTATAGACAGGGGTCCTGTGATGTACGTTCATTCTTCTTAGAAAATATCGGGTAGATACTTAGAAATATTCTTCTTATGGCCATATACTCTTAGGAGTAGATTGAAGATTAGAGCGTGCCTAATTGGCGCCTTTAAAAAAGTATCCAACGGGCCTTATGATTAGTCTCTTTCTGCACCGAGGAAGTAAGTAACATATTTTCTTGTGCAGTGACTTTGTTATGCGATAACTGGAGACTAACGTAATCTTTACAATCCGACAAAATGTAATCAGTGTAACTTCCGATTATTATTGCGCATATATGTATTTAAAGAATCATTGGGATTTATGAACCGGTTTTCCTTTAGGCTCGACGAAGTATTCGGCGATTCGGACCGACTTTTCGAGAAGGAAGACCTGTTCCGTCTGAAGTACTTGGAGCGCGTCATCAAGGAGACTCTTCGGTTGTTCCCGCCAGTTCCCTTCATCATCAGGAAGGTTGAAGAAGAGATTTCCTTGCGTAAGTTATCTGCCTCACTGTAGTTTATTGTACAGGCTGATTTCGGGGTTGTGATCACAACTTTTTCTAAGGGAACAACCACTATAATGCGAAAATTATTAGATGCATAGAAAATTACGGAACCTCAGTGACCTGACCAGACCAGCCTACACGTATGATATCAAGGATTTATTTATCCTGTCTTCCCTCATCTTTGATAATTCCACTTTTGCCATTAGGTACTTTTTCAGAATACAAGCAAGGCTAGACAGATTTAGAAAACATGCTATTATAATTATTATGAGGACTAAGTATTTCCTCGGACAGCCTGGGTGCTTAGCCAAGATGTTATTCGCTAGCGATCAACCATGAATCATAAACGAAAGGTAACTAAAAAAAAGAGTCGCACAGAGAGACAACTCCGATGCGCTACCGAGCGTTAGCGATTGGCAATTTGGCAACGCACTTTGGTAACCTTCGAAGCCAAAGCTGCTCTAAAAAATTGTTTCAAGCTCCATATCCTTTACAGCATCAGGTCGCGTGTTGCCCGCCGGGTCCGGCGTGGTGGTCTCCATCTGGGGCACGCACCGCAACCCCAAGTACTGGGGCCCCGACGCGGAGAAGTTCGACCCTGACCGATTCTTGCCGGAACGGTTTAATCTGAAGCACCCTTGCGCCTTTTTGCCGTTCAGCAATGGTCCTAGGAATTGTGTCGGTAAGATACTTATTCATCTTTATATTGACAGCCTCCGTAGCTGCATACATATACAGTGTGTGTCTGCCTTTTATCGAAACCGAGGAATGCGATGCAGACTTCTAGCCAAACCGTGAACATTATTCGATTCAAAATGCTAATTTTAAAAGTAATTAACTAAATTACTTTCTAAGAAAAGTTAATTGAGAAGCCATGTAATTCAAAACGTTAATTTGCACTTGAAAATGACAGATCGCAGCAACTCACAACGTTTGACAACTAAGCAGTACACGCGTTACATAGTTCGTTCGGAGGAAATAAAATTAATTGTACGGTGAATTTAATTATTTGTCAAAAACGATTGCTAGTAATGCGTATTATTATATTTATTATCCATTTTCGTAAAAGCCCGGGTCATGGAAACACACTGTATATGCATAAGTTATTTATTTGACTGCTGCATTATGGGAGGGTTCACTTGAATATTGTTTCATGAAACGAGTCAAATGCGAGATTTTATAATCGGATAACAATAGGTTTTGTAATGCCTAATTAAATTACATGGTAGCGTTAATGAATTAATTCATAAATTAATTCAGGTCATTTCCTTGGGGTTTTTCAGCTCTCCTTGGCTGTTTTATGTTCTGTCACACATATTCGTACCTATCTATAAATGGTAACAAAGAATTTAGTTACAAAAACAGAGTTTTCGTAATAAATCCTAATAATAGTATTTATTTGGTGAAACGTTGTTTTTGTAGTATTTAATAAGTATCCGGGACTCATACTGTATTCCTCAAGCTTACTAAATATGTATGTATTCGTAGGTACAAAGTTTTTTAGATTGAAGTTATTATCAATGTGCGTTCATATAGATACTATATCCCATTTTATAATGGGCACCTTTGCGTCGGGGACCAATCGGGGCGGTTTGGATGGGTTAATATTGTAGTTAATATTATTATTCTTATATTTTTATCTCCTTTATTGAACTTCTTTCTTAGTCTAGGGTTTTTATAAAATGAATATAAAATTAAAATACAATACAACATACAAAAACAATACAAAATATAAACACTTTATAAAAAACCTAAACTAGGGTGCCGCCGGCAACGGGGCGGGCCCAAGCTGCCGGTGGTTAAGGTCGCAGAGAGAGGAACCGACGGACTATCCGCGCCGTATCCAGGATTACCGCCTTCTGCATCTGACCCTTGATTCAGCCATCTAGCGAGAGACTCTTAAGGTGTTGGTCGAGACTCTTCGCTATTAAACCGTTCGCTGTAACGACTATCGGGACTATGATCGTCGAGTCAACATCCCACATGGCGGTTATCTCGTGGGCCAAGTCTAGGTACTTACTGGATTTGTCCTTCTCGGCCTTCACGAGATTCTCATCATGGGGGATGGTGACGTCGACGAGCACAGCCCGGCGCTGCGATCGATCTACCAGCACGATATCAGGCTTATTGGCTACAATAGTCCTGTCCGTGATGATAGGTCGATCCCAATAGAGCGTGGCACGACCATTTTCGAGAACTGGTGCAGTTGTGTTGTCTGTGCAAGTACTCGGTGTTAGCAATCTGAGAACAACCGGAAATAATATGCCTGAGTGACTCACCGGGACGGCGGCATGCCCGACAGATGTCGACCGTACCGTCCTTCAGGATATATTTCCGGTAGTTATTCGTCATGATAACCTCGTCAGCAATTGCACAGGCAAAACCCTCGGTTTCCCCGAAGAGGTCCCCGAATCGTAGCCAGTTCACCGACGCGAGCAGATCTACGTCAGGTCCCGTGAGGGCCTTGTAGAACCGCCCGTGTAGCTCCTTGCTCTTCCATACCGCCTTGCGGTCCTCGGTGCTTAGTACCACAGGTCTGCGCCAGTTCTCTTTTGCCAAAGAGAGCGGCGTGAAGTTCCGGTCTACTGCCACCACATCACGATGCATCCCGCACTCATTGTTAAGAAAATAGTTTCTGAGATTGTACACCTCGTGGTTGTGAAGGTTTTTGGCATTTAGGAAGCCGCGGCCCCCACACTTCCGCGGGATGTACAATCTCATAACTGATGAGCGCGGGTGTAGCATTCGATGTGTGGTAAGCAGTGTACGGACCCTTCGATCCAGGGCGTCCAGCTCGGTCTGACTCCACCTTAGTACGCCAAAGGAGTATGTGAGTATGGGCATTACCCAAGCGTTGAAGGCGCGCACTTTGTTGCCTCCTGACAAAAGACTGTTAAGTACTTTTGTGAGCCGGCTGAAAAAGCGCTCCTTCACCGCCTGTCTAATTCCCATATCTTCAATACCCAAAGACTGTGACATACCAAGGTATTTATAGGTTTCTGCTTCCGAGATAGATCTGAACGACATTGTCTCAGAAAGCTGTAAATTTGTTGAATTTACTAGTTTCCCCCGCTGCACATGCATAACCGCACACTTATCGACACCAAACTCCATATTCATGGCACTACTGAAAACTTCTGTGGTTCGCAGTAGCTCCAACAAGTCTTGGCTATTTGGCGCAAATAATTTGAGATCATCCATGTACAGAAGGTGAGAAATGACTTCACCCTCTCTCCGAAGCCGGCAACCTAGTCCTGAATCCTTCAGCAGGGTGCTGAGGGGATTCAGAGCTAGGCAGAACCATAAGGGACTCAGACTGTCACCCTGGAATATTCCTCGCTCGATCCTTATGAAGTCCTGCGGGCCAGAGGGGTCATCTCCGCCTCCTGGTTGACGAAGGACTGTGGTCCACTGCCCCATACACGCGCTGAGAAAGGATCTTAAAGCTGCATCAACTTTATACAGCTCCAAGACCCTCTTCAACCATGAATGGGGCACCGAATCATAGGCCTTCTTGTAGTCAATCCAAGCGGCGGAGAGGGCCCCTTTGTTACGCCGGACTTGCTGGCAAATGGTCATGTCGATGAGGAGGAGCTCTTTAGTACCACGGGACCCAACCCTACATCCATTTTGAGCAGAGGCCAGAACATTGTTCGCAACAATGTGCGTGTTAATTTTTGCTCTCAAAATGGATGTAAGGAGCTTGTAGAGTGTAGGCAAGCACGTGATGGGTCGGTAGTTTTTCGGTTCCGTGGTACTACCGGACTTGTAGAGCAGGAAGGTTACACCTGTTGTTAAGGAAGGAGGCAGGGAACCAAGCTCAAGGGCTTGTTGGAATTGCGCTGCTAATCGCGAGTGGGAGCACCAAAACCATTTTAGCCAGAAGTTGTGCAATCCGTCCGGTCCAGGACTTTTCCAGTTCTGGGCAGGGCGGATGGCACAAGTTACGTCATCGGCGCTGATGGCAACTGTCTCCATAGGTTCGATGCTCTCGCACTCACGTTCAACAACGTTCATCCAATCGCCCTCGATGTGTTCGACGAGCACCGACCAGATGTTACGCCAGAAATCAGTCATGGCAGTAGCATCCGGCAGATGCGCGTCGGACAAATGGTGATCGGTTCCCTCCCACCTTCGGTATAACTTCCTTTGGTCACTTTGGAAGAGGCGGTTCTGTTGAAATCGATCCACACGCTCTCTGTAGCGGCGGATACGGCTTGCCCATGCATAAACTTTCTGCTTCAGAAAGTCAATGCGCTCTGTGAGGTTGGCCATGTAGTCGCAGGGCATGATGCCCGTTCCCGCGAACGCCTGGTTCACAAAGCGCATTACTCGGGGGCGGTTATTGCCCCCCCTGAAGCAGATCAGCTTTGCAATGAGGGTCCTAAACGAATCGATACGACGCTCGATCCGTACTTGCCATGCGGGGACACCCCCGGCGGTCCTAGGTGCACGGTCAGCGTCCGGAAACTTGACTGGAGCAACACGGCACGCCGCGATGGCCCCGCAGTACATGATCGAGTGCGTATCGTCCAAATCTTTACTGGACCGTATGTACGGCTCCAGTAAAGCGTTTAGGGCTCCCATTAACGCTAGATTGCGTCTATTCATGGGCAAGCGTGGTAACCGTGGCCTAGAATTGGGTGTGGAGCGATATTCCATAATCGCCTCTTCCAAAGTCCTCCTCAGATGCTCATCAGTTGCAGTACTTACACTCTGACTCGCAAAATACTCCTCATCGGCACTGGGATCAACCCGCGGCGCCCCCGGTGCCAGGTCGGGTGTCGGCACCGGATCCGGCGACGTGGCGGGCGGGTCCCGCGCCGAGGTGGAAGCTGCGCGAGTCGAGAGAGCCTGCAGGCGAAGCCGATCAAGTGTCGAGTCATCCAAACGTTTAGAACGTAGAATGACCCGCACCTGATCCGCTAGTCGTTGCTCCGATACGGCGATGGCGGGTTCAAGAGCCTGAAACAGAGGCAGAATCCTAGAACGGTACGCGGTTAGTCGGGTTCCCCCCTCTGTAGCCTCGTAGTAGGCGCGCATGCAATTCTCATTCATCGTCTGAGTCCATTGCATGCGACGCACTACACCACCGGCAGCGGGAGCCGTAGGCGGGGCAGGATGTCCCGCGGGCCCCAAGCGTGCCGGCAGCGGTGGCCGCCCTCGTCGCGCAGGTGGTCGTGGCGGCGGCGGCGGCGGCGGCCCGCTCTCGTCGCTTGATCCGTCTGTGTCGGGCGCTGTAGCGAAGTCTTCGCCCGACGACGATGTGGACGGAGAGCTGGACGAGGCGGGCGGAGGTGGAGTTCGTGCGCTGCTGGTAGTTTCCGCTTTAGTCCGACTTCTAGTTTGCATCAATTTGTATCTTTTACGCGTCTAGCCGTGTTCAATATTGAATGTCACAAGATGTCAAAATGGCCATTGCGAAATTGTGACTACTTTCGGTGTTATTTTGATATATTAATAACATCTTAGGTAACATAGAGTCACTGGGATGGTTTTCTCGCAATTATGTGGTATAAAACGCGTATAAAATAAAAAAATATCAAAATTGTAATGCAAACACGTCTGACACTGTCATAGCGGTTTTTTTTTATTTTTTTTTATTATTATTATGTAATAAGTTGAATGGTCATGCATGTCCTCAGCACAATAGATTTGATATTTCCTTATGGTCAAGTATAATGAACTCTTCTTCTGAATCATTTTGCAATAGCTATTTAATAGTTATCTATTAATATTTTACGACACGATATCTCACAGTGCAACACCCGTTTACAGTAAGGTACGAAATGCGGAAGTAGGAATCATGATTTTTGTAGTCTATTTACAACATTAATGATAATGACTCTTACGCGGTGTCCTAGGTGAGCGATTCTCTTGCGAACGCGAAGCGATGCGACGCGACACGACGCGACGCGATAAAATCAAACAGCCGCCAGCTAATACACACTTGTTATTAGCCTACGTGACCACCCCGGCGCAGCGTACGTGCGACGCAAAGCGAACGCGATCAGTTTGTTTGATATTTTCGCGCGATCGAGATGCGATGCCCGCATGGTGTGTCGTTTTGTTTATTGAAAATGTCCGGTCGATAGAACTTATGACGTGCATGTAGGACAAGGCCAGCGCATCGCATATGTCAATTTATATTTTAATGTTAATAAAGAAAATTAAATGTATTACATTCGCGATTTCGTCGCATCGAATCGCGTCGCAAATCTCGTCGCTTTGAATCACCTACGTAGTACATAGCCTTATGGGTTATTAAGCATTTGATTATACAATTATACATAGCACCAAGGTGTTGAGCGAGGGAAATCCTAGAGTTAATTTGTTCTCGGTAATCTGTGAACGTCAGATCCCTCCTGCGACAATTCTGCCAATTAAAACAGCGATTGTATGATAGGTGGTTGAATTTCCATACCACAATTGTGGATTATTAAGTCATTACTCCTTTCATTACACACTATTTTTCTATGTGTGTACTACACATACGACAGACGTAGCTGTCGTGTCAGCTACTTTTAAATACATTAGTTTACCTAAATTGATCGAGAGTCGATTAAGGGATTGAAGTGTCACTGACCATACATTTCGTTTTATAGTGCGCAGCAGCGTCATCAATCAATCAATAATTTATTTGCTTGAATACAATCACAGGGATGTTACAGGGAAATTGTTGTGTGTGGTACAAGTATTCAGCCTACAAATGGGCATGCAAACATTAAGTACTTATATAATTTTAGCTTATAAATTAATATGTAACACTTTGAAAATCAATGGACACACTACTGCGATCGCCAACCCGCTTGTCCAGCTTGGCGATTATGGATTATTATTTACCTCCTAAAGGTGCGTTTAAACCAAAAGAGCATTCGCTGTTCTAGCGCCCGTTCTACGAAATCAACCAATCACGTTTTGTGTACCGATCGAATTTCGTAGAGTGGGAGGTTAGAATAGCGAATGCTCTTTTAGTTTAACCGCACCTTTAGGCGTCCATCCATACGCATAGGTAACAGGAGAGGCTTAAGTCCAGCAGTGGACTGAAATAGACTGATGGTGATGACCTAAATTGCTATTTTAAGCAATCACATAATTTGTAACAATCTATTAATAGACATGTAAATAATTTGTCAAATTAATATCATGGGACAATTTTTACACAAATCGACCTAGTCAACTAAGCTCAATTATGGCATGCTAAGTTGATGACTTTTAAAATTAAAAAAATTGAACCAAATAACGCTGACGGTTTGGCTAAAAATCTGCACCGCATTCCACGGTTTCAATAAAAGCTTGTATCACGGTAACACACTGTATAAAATATGCGTAATGTTTACGTCAAAAGTAATCGAGGATTAATAAAAGGTTCAAGATCACTGCCACGCCTTCACGAGGCCAGCGGCCGAAAATTTACGTAATCCTTAAAATGACCGCCGGCGCCGCGGCGACATTGATCCAGTTTTAGGACCTTCCACTACTTACTCCTGACCCTCATGAAGGTAGAACGTATTGTGTAATCACCTGTCCTGATGTTTGTGTGACGGTAATAAAATGTTACGAGTTACAAGGGTTAAACCCTTTACTTGGCAGTGTATACTTTTTGACCCACTTTTTGTATTTTTTTTAAAGACACAATTTTTTGCTCTACACAGCGGCGAGGAGGCTAGAACGCACGATTTTTTTAAATTCTGTCAAGTTTAGAGATTCACTTCTCGAGGTTGGTTGAAATAACGGTTTTTATACTTAAGTCGAATGACATGCAATGTAATGAATAATGATACTATTACTAATGACGTAATGATATCATGCTGCTGCTGCACGGTGGGCTGGATCGCTTTTGGAGTTAATATTTTTTTGAAAAATGCTATCCAATAATATAAATGCTAGACAATACAAGGAACAATAAATGTGGTAGAATTTTTTTCTAAATACGGCATGTTGACAGCAGAAAAAAAGTCTGTTTTTTGTATCGGACCCAAAAATATGTAGGTGATAGGGTCCTAATAGTTTCTGAGAAACAAAGGTTCTCGGAAACTATTAGCCTTATCACACTTGAGATTTACAAGCGATTTGAAAGCGAAGCGCACGCGACGAACACGCCGCGCGTACGCTTCGCTTGTAAATCGCAAGTGTGATAAGGCCCTTAGAGGTCCCGTCTTCTACCTTGCAACACTTTGTTTTGCTACTTTTATAGAGTAGGAAACGATAAGCAGATGCATCATACAGGTGCTGTTTTTTTTTTAAGTCCAGTAAAAAGTCCACACATTTTCGATTGTTTCGTTTGTCTTTTTTGGAATCTCACATTATATTTCGATAGTTAATATGCATTTTTTTAACGAATTTATTTTCAAAACTACAATTTATGTACATAGATTAAATCTAACTAATCTACTTAACCTAACCTATATAAAATAAAAATAAAAATAAAATATCTAAGTTTGGCCCTTGTGGCATTGTACCAAGGATGCTGGCGGCATTTCCTCGCTGTATCGCAATGCTGATGCGTTGTGCGATGAAGCTCTTCGGTCTTTAGTTACATAGTTAAAACTAAAAATTATATCTTTCGTGAATCGAGTGGGCGCTGTTTATGGGAACGCAGGTGTCATCTTAAGGAAAACCGTCGTTTTTTGAATGCAACCTTGGTGACAATAACAGCCGCGATTAGTCAGGCCTACTAGCCTTCGTTGGAGTGACAGAGAAAAATCCTCGAAATTTACGAATTTCGATTTTCGCGGTAGTAGGCCAGATTCCGCGCCAGTTACCGAATGCTCCAATCTCTGCGAAAACCGGTCGCAGCGGCAATGAAAACATTTCACAACAACAATGTTTACTTGTGTGTATGATAATTAATTTCGACGATCAAGTAAATATGTCATATTTTAGTAAGTAACGGTAAAGGTTGGTAGTTTTATGTAGTCGGCCTCCACATCTCTGTGAGTGCATCCTGCGTACAAAAAATATACAAAAATAATGACACAAGGTGTACTAATAAACGATGAACTAAAGAAATTTTTTGGATTTGTTCAATTATTGTGTGTGTACAGTAGATTAAGTAGGTAAAGTTAACAATACATGAATGATTCAATAAATTTATAACAATCAAAAGGGCTATTATATTTATTTATTTATTAAAAAAGGCACAAAACAAAAGCCGCTCTGTTACTATTTCGCAAAATTAAAATTCTACTGTAGGTAATTTGTTCTTGTGTAAGTACACCGAGACTTACGAAGTTCTACGTCTAAATAAAACCCCATCCATAATGCTAATTAAACACTTGTCGGCAGGATACCAATACGCGCTGATGTCCATAAAGACAGCCCTGTCATCCGTCCTCCGCTACAACAGAGTGGTGGCCGACACCGAATCCTGCGCATCGCCGCAGATCAGAGTCAAGCTCGACGTCATGATGAAAGCGGTCGACGGGTATGAGGTCGCCCTTGAGAGGAGAAGACCTTTGCCTAAGAGTGATGAATGAAGACTGTGAATTGTTAGAAGTAGAACTGTGTGAAGTGAACGTTTTAGTGTGCTTTTTAGCTTCGAATACGAATATTAATGTAAACATGTGGTTGATAGCTATGGTCCACGTCCAGTTTTGTTCCGAACTGACTCCGGGCTTATGATGGTCACGCGTTTGCCGTTTATCGTGCTACTCGTCACTTTTGCACTTGCATACTTGTCAAAACCTGACGGCAACAACGACAAACGATTAAACACGGGACCATCATAAGCCTACCTGTCCCTCATTTAATAAGACCTGTAGCCGCCGTAGGTGTCCTCGACGACTCCTATAAATAAAACTTCGATATGTAGAATACTTGGTATAATCCAATAGGGACTTTGGTTTACAAAAGATAGTGCCAATATAACGGTTGAGTACAAGTGGTTGGTATGGATGATGATGAAAGAGTGATTTGCAAGATTTGAAACTACAAGTATGAACGTTATTCTAACTTAATTCTAATTGGCCGCGGGAAAGCGTATGTGGAGCGCTGCTATTGGAGCTTAGAAGAAGCTTCCGAATAGTAGGCGAGCCGAAGGTGCGTTTAGCTACTGCATGAATGTGATATTATATAAAAAAAGGTTGCGTTCGCAACAAGACCTTTTCAACTTTTAAAAAGTTTGTAAGTGTCCAAGAAAGGTATGCAACTTTTCTGGAGCGAAACGGAGTCAGAAATTTCTATAACTTTTTAATTTTTGGGATTGACCAAAAACAAAGGGTTTTACGACCTAATTTGTAACCGTAAAAATCCACTTTGCAAAGCATTTTTGAGAAAATGTATTTCATTGACAGGTGTCAGAATTTACTCATGTATATCGGCCCTTATCGAAAGCGGCTCCATTGGATGACGCGCGTTCATAAACAAGTGAATCAAAAGAACGAGTGAATGAATGAATCCGGCAAACATCAACGTTCGCAGTGCGTCTTACGAAGAAGCCGCAGTTCATATGAGAAGCATAAGGCTGCGCTTCCACCAGAGGACGACACCTATTAATTACTCGAGTGAGATGTCATTTGTATGGAGACACATCCTCGCACATCTCTGGTGGAAACGCAGCATAAGGGCCATTTTTTTTCAAAGTTTTCCCCGCACTTTTTTTGTAACATAGGTGTTTTTAATGATTCCTAATCAGAGTCGTGACCTCTTTCGATCCTGATAGAAGAAAAATATTGTACCACAATTTACATAAATTTTTCGAACTTTTCATTCCGTTACCCCCATACAAAAAGTGTGAAAAAATAGTAACGGGATACAAAAAAACATCTTAGGACAAAAATTGTCTGCTATCAGGATCGAAAGAGCCCGCAGTTCTAGTGGATATCATATAAAAAAATCTAAAACCGAAAAAAGTAAGGGGACAACTTTGAAAAAATAGCCCATAAGAGTCATATCATAGGCTTGGCTTGTACACAAATTGTGATAAGAAACAAAAAAAGGCTGGAAGGAAAAATAGTGTAGCAAGGTGTCTATCTAACTTATGAAGGGTTGATGGATGTAAATAGGTATTAATAATAGTACAATTACAATTTTTAGGTAGAAGAAAATTTGTGAATTACGATTTTAGGTTTCCGCGGTGTTTGGTACTAGACAGCAGTAGTTTCCTTAAGTGAACGGTAATGTTTGTTGTCTTGTCCTCTTATTCATAAACGGCTCCTAACTTAGCAAGCCGCTAAGTATTATTTGTCCCTTTCAGTCTTGTCTATAAGATAGAAAGGGACAAACAATGCTTCACGGCTCGTTAAGGGACGTTTACGAATAAGGTTCTTAATTTTCCAAATTACAGAGTCATTTATCTACAAAGATTACATTGTGCATCAAGGGAGGTAAGTACGGAATTACTAACGAGAGTGTTAGAAGCTTTTATGACTCGAGTTAGTATTCCGCTTACCGACCGTGATGCATACAATGTTTTTCATCACACTTGCCGACAAAAAAATAAGTTAACGCCGCGGCCACGACATCGGTCTAAGGCGACCGGCTTAGCGGAAAACGTATGGTGCTCCCTCGTCTACCCATATCGGCATCCCGCTCCAACTCATGGATTCGCTCGCCGCTGGTCGCCTTAGACCAATGTCGTGGCCGGGCCGTGATAGTGTTGGCGATTAAATGATATAGCCAATAGCTCAAAGTCAAACTGAAAGTGCTCAAATATTTGTTGTAAGTTTTAATTGTTTACTTACACTGAAATGAATTCCTGTACTTATTAAATATGCCGTTACTTAAAAATGATAATAAATGTTAAAGCGGACTATAATGTTTTATTTCTGACTTTTTTTATCTATTTATTACATAATATTTACTTACCTTGTCGCCCGCAGACCACGAACCCTGTAAAGTGTTCGAAACGTCGGGATGAAGTTAAATTTAATTAATATACGCGAGTTTATCATGGTTTTATTTCATCGTTACATATTTTTAAAATATTACGCTTAGATTAATCCCTGAGGATAAATTATATTTTACTTATTTATCGTACCAAAAGTGTTTTAGAATAATTATAAAGTTCATGAATTAAAAAAATGTGTTTGATTTTTGAAAAATTCAACTACTGTAATGGTAAACTTACCAGATTAGGCAACACAAATCCCTACTGCGAAGTACAGTCAGCTACAAAGTGATGTATCTACTTTTTGAAAAAAAACGGAAACATATATTTTGTAGTCGACCGTACACATAATATCGGTTTTCACTGTAAAAAAAGCTAAAATATGTGCAGCATTTAATAAAGTCAACTTGAAACTCTTGAAAGACCTTGCCATTTAAAGCAAGACCTTTAAACACAATTAATTATTGCAGTTTCCTGCCAAAACAAATCTTCGGGTAATAAATAGTTGCAGTGTGTACAATGGCGGGTTAAAATAGTTGGCAAAGTTGCAGTACGGTTGGTGCGACCTTGCACTTCGAGCGTGCAGGTCGGTGCAACCATTATGACGGTTATAATTCCGTTCATAGACAAGAATTCTTAAAGAAGTCGCTGTGCGTTTTTTCTTTAGTACCGTTTGGTAGCCAAATTTGGTAGCTGGCTGCGAAATGGGAAATATGGTTTCACGCCTGGTAGCCAGCTATGAAATGGGAATAACTTTCCCATCTCGTAGCCAGATTTGGTATAAACCCGGTTACAAATCGGTAATGATAAGTCTCGATTTAAAGTCAGTTACCCATTGGGATTTTATTCCCATTTCGTAGCTGGTTACGAAACTTTGGGTACCAAACGGTACTAAAGGGCATTTTTTAATCGAAGGGTTGCGGGGTGTCAAGCGAACGCTTCAACAGGCTTAGCCAAGATGCCATTCTGCTATCGTATACGATAAGCGATAAGTCACGTGACCATAATAATGCATGAAAATGGTCACGTGACTTTTGAATAGAACTCTCGTGACATAGAATAACTGTCAAAAAATGACAAGCAGAACCTAAACTGAATCGCGTTTAAGAGATCATTGTAGCCCCCCTGGATGCTTAGCCAAGTTGCCAATCGCTAACGCTTAGTAGCGTATCGTAGTTTCCCTCTCTGTCACTCTCTCATATTAAGTGCGACAAAGACAGTTACCTGCATTTCGTTTACGATTGACGATTAAGCGTTAGCGATTGGTAACTTGGCTAAGCATCCTGATGCCTGTACAAAAAGCAGTGAAGAATTGGAGATCACCCGGTTTTGCAACGTCTATGGGTTTGTTTGTCCATGGCACCAGAAATGTACTGGAATTAGAGATCCTTTGAAAACGTAGTAATTTATAATGTATGTCAATATATCAGCTTCAGAACCTCACCCGAATCTAAAGAAAACTTCACGCTGTTTTAGGATATAAACCTTCGGCAATTATAGTGATATAAGAGCGTGTTATTTTGCGTTATTGGGGTTTTTACAGTACATAATTATGTTACAATGTGGTTAACAAATGTTGTGTTCACGAATAGTTAACTTCTTTCTATTCATATTCATAAGCTTCTGTCGTTTAGTCTTACTTTGTGTCACTGCAGAAGTTTTCAGACTTCGTATATTTCAGGTTCACCTTCAAACTTTAGACCTTTATTTTAATGATGACAAACGTCCTTCTGTCGACTTTGGTAATTGTAAATGGAATCCAGTTCAAGCTATTACTGATAATTTAACATTATTGAAGTAAATTAGTCTAGTGCCTGAGTAACCCTGGAAAATAATGACAAAAAAGTCGAATTGGGTTGTCAGTCTTGTCTCCGGTTTCCATGAATTTTGAATCCCGGTGAACATGTATCTTTTTGTCGCAAAATATTTTATTCCTTACAATAAATCAAGATTTAGAAAATCTGTTTACCTATCCTGTATAACATAGCAGGTCAGTCAATATCGGAATATTAGCTATTCACTTTAACTACTACAGGCTTGATAAACTATATACGGATCCTGTATATCGGCGAAACGTTGCGTTGTCACACATATCGCTTAATAGTACATTACTACCGAGGCCGGGAAGTGACTGGTTGCCGGCCGAATATATGTAGACGGCCGAGCGAAGCGAGGCCGGATAGTATTCGGACGGCAACCCGTCACTTCATGGCCGAGGTATGTATAATGCTTTTCTCAAACATGCAATGAAATGAAACAAAAAAATGTATCTTCTTTCTAAGAAATTATAAGTCAACTACATAACTAAGTCTTTGAAACACAAGAAAAGTCAAATACGACACCGATATCTCATTTTTTTTTTAAGATTGACCTGTTTGAAAGTTGCAAATTTTTACTTTTAAAAAACGGTATTAGACGACGTGGTCGGTTGGGTCCAATTAATCGCATGCGGTGATCGGGGCCGACGGATCGCGGCGTATAATACTGCTTTTTAAATATTATTTTGAGTAGTTATTGTACATTTATTTTAAATTATATAATTTAAATACCTAATCAACTGCAAAAATTTGCCAATTATTATTTTTATACCAATTTTACTTACAGATAATTATTGGCTGAAAGTCAAGATGCCAGGTCACAACCCTATGTCAAATGAATATTAAAAAAGAGGCACTTGCCGGCCTAGGCCGGCAACGAGGTACTTCCCGGCCACTTTTTAGGCACGTAACTACAACATTTCATTGCATGTTTGAGAAAAAGTAATTTGTTAACAAATTGTACTTACCGTAAATGCTTACCTAAATTAGTTTTCTATTACGGAGGTTTTTGTAAGCCCTCGGTGGTAACGCAGGCGAGACACGCTGTATTTTTAGGAAGCGCGTAGCACGCAAGCCTTGCTACAAAATTAGGTTACAACAATTATACTAACTACTTCAAAAGTTCAAAGTTCAATCTAACTTTAAAGTATTTTAATGAACGTTCCGTTTACTTGTCGATCTAATTTTAATGATGACCTTCGATAATAATTCCCAAGTAAACAAATTTGAGGGATTTGATGGCCTTCATGATTTATAAAAGTACGAAAGCATTAAAAATAGAATTGCAAAACCATAAAATTTTATGCCAGCGATTAGAAATGCAATAATGCAGAGTTATTATGTCATTTAGCAAAAAGGTCATGGCGTGCTGTCTGTTCATGTCTAAACGAAAACGATCCTCTCTTGTTAATTGTGAACCGCAATAAAAAGTCATTTGATTACTAAATGCATTTGTGGCTTTTTGAAAGTCGGGCGTGTCACGATTGCTGGGTTACAGTTACAAATCACTCGGGGGTGAGTTCGGTAGCAGGGCAGTTTAGGGCGGGCGGGCGCGTAGGGCAGTCGATCGGTTCGTTCGCGGAGAAGTGTTGAAGTTTCGCGATGAGTTCCGATGAGGACGCGATAAGCTGACATGCAAGGGCCTCATATGCCGGCACGTGTTCTGCATATCGCTACGAGTTTGATGGATCGCGGGACTGGCATGCTTATAAGGTTTGGCTGGTTTGTATTTTGATTGTTTTGATTTGTGTATTCGAAGTTTAGAGCGTGGCTTCGTGCCGGTAGACGGATAACGAGTTTTGATGTTATGATTTAAAACTTTAGCAGAACTTATCAATATGGCAATCGTACCAGATGGTAATATAATTGACATTTACTACTTACGTGCAGTCATGCACCTGTATGCTTAAATAGTATGTTATTGATGGTTTTAAAGTTGATCCTTTCACATACTATAATTTTAAGTATAATTGATAACATCACGAGTACGGCAGCATTGAAAATTATACAATTATATTTGCCTTAAGCAAACTACATAAATACCTTGGTTGCCTCAGCACCACACATTTTTGAACAACATCCATGCTCCAAGGTTTTACATCTTATAATATTTTTGCTCACGTAAACAACTGAATATGGTTGTTTTAGTTGTTCACTTTTAGATGTTTTTAGTAATAAATATTTGGAATTATACTCCTGTGTCAGTAAAAATTGTTTTATATGGATTTCTATTATTATTTTGCTTCTGTCAAATGTCATATTTTTCCTTTGAAGTCAGCTATCTTTGTTTACATCATTTTCTTTTTTCTTTCCAAGTCTGTTTTAATCTCTCTTCTCTACCAATTCGGTTTATGGGTCCTGATTTGGTGATGTTATGTTGTAATCATATTTCTTTGAAGGAGCAAGTCGCCATGGCGGAGCTGTGTGAAGTAGACGAGCCGTTCATATACAGACTCAATGACAACGGCTCTGGACCCAGTCTTCTTGTTAAGGTATTACTTAAGCAATTGGAATCCTAAGCCACTATAGACCTATATTAAAATAACAAATAGTATGAGCTTTCTTACGATATAAATATAATTTTGATATAGTTTTGGAGTGGCCTGGGGTTCCATTGGTTGAATAGATTGTTATTTTATATTTATATAGTTAGCCTCTGTAGCCTAGTTGGTAGTGACCCTGCCTACGAAGCTGTAGGTTCCGGGTTCGAAGCCCGGCGAGGGCATTATTTGTGTATTTATTTAACGCAAATATTTGTTCCTTGGTCATGGCTGTCTATGTCCTTAAGTATCTGTAGTATATGTATCTATCTATATATCGTCGCCTGGTACCCACATCACAAGCCTTAATTGAGCTTACCGTGGGACTAGGTTCATTTGTGTGAGATGTTCCAAGATATAAAATATATATATATATATATATATATATAAGATTGACTGTATCTGTGGTAGTTTCTATATTGCGGAAACCAAACGCACCATAGCGGAAAGGGTCAAGGAACATATCACGGCTGTTAAAAAGCGTCAAACGAATAAATCCGCTGTGGCCGAGCATTTGTTGGAGTCCGGACGAAACAACTGGATTGAGCTCCAGAACCCGAAAGTCCTCTCAACCGACCGTATACATCATAGCCAAAAAGTACGTAAAACTATTGAAATTAAGAAACATCGGAATTGAAATCAAAATAAGGGGCGAGGAATCTCGTCCGCGTGGTATCCCATGATTTACAAAATGTAAGCGTGGGGAAACATCCATTTTAAAACCATTGGATGTTGTGACTTCTTGAGTCATGTCATGACACAACAATATGACTTGAGACTTGGAATTTCAGTGGTGTCACATAAGTAGGGGTCGGAACTACGGGTGCAAAATTTTAACAAAACTTTAAAATTGACATATGGGAACACTTTAGCCAAGAATACTTAATACGAGTATTATTGAAAAATCTGTATCCAATTTTATTTCTCTCGGAATCTTCAACTTACAATGTGTGGGTGTGTAGATGTGTAATATATTTTTTCTACTCCTGACCTTTTTTTTGCTAGTTACATAGCTACGCATACTATTGTAAAGATATACATAATTACATCTGTCAAAAGTCTATAGTCTATTTCTCAAAAACGCACTCTCAGCGAGTATCGTAATGTCGCAGCGTTGTTCGGAAAGAGAAGGCACGCGAGATATATGGGCGGCTCTCGCTGCCAGACGTCGTCACTTTCCGAACAGACTCAAAAACGTACTGCGATCTGCCACAGACTGCCACATCACACCCATGATGGACGCCATATTGGATTTGTTTCCAACTTCGAGTTTTTACACTGCTACCAACTAGTACGAAATTATTTATTACAATAATCAAAATTATTAACTAAATATTTAGAAAATAGAATGAAAATTAGTTTTTTTAATTATTTTAATTTGATATATTATATTTTTGTACCAATAACTAATTTCATATTATGTAAAAGTATTTTTATCACAGGCAAGTAAGCACGATTTTAAAAGCAAAGTTATCCATAGACAATGACAGCTGCATTAAAAAAAAACCTTCCCGCTTTCCGCTAGTAGTTGAAAGTCCTGCCGCGAACTTCGAAATTGGGTTTCGATCATTTGTCTCTGTCACTTGAACAAAATTATTATTAGAGTAACGGAGACGGATGCTCGACTTTTGCGAATTTCGAAGTTTGTGGACGGCCCCCAGTTGAGTATAGGGCTCGGTTTGATTTGAGTCGATTTGCATTAATGTTTGTGCAGTGCCTAAAATCTATCTAAAATATGAGTTTTTCATCAAATCATCATTAATTTCTAATGTTCTGCCTGCTCTTCTTGGGAATGCAGGTAGGGATGAGCTATCAATGTTATATTAATTATACAAACTATGACTTATTGGTGACAACTGGAATACGTGTGTGGCGCTCAGTAATATAGGATATTTTATGAGTTCTGTGTATGCTATGCCTCTTAGTCGTAGAACAAGTATAGTATGCAACGTTGTATTACTAGTTCAAAAAATGCTCGCGACGTCTTAAATTGCGATACTCGCCCTTCGGGCTCGTATCGCAACTCACGCCGCTCGCACTTTTTGACCCTTATAATACCACTATTGCATAAAATACTATTATGGATGTATGTGCTATGTCAAGTCCACTTGAGAAGTTTTGTTAAAGTTTTGCACCCATAGTTCCGACCTGTACACATAAGCAATGTTGCAAAATAAATACCATATTCACGGAATAACTCACTCCGTGAATTTGCAACAGTGCCGAAATATCGGGTGCTCGATATTTGCAGTTACATGGTAAATATCCCGTTTTAAGTCATCTAAATGACCATGTTAGCTTAAAATAGTACATGACGATACAAGTGCGAAAAACATGAAATTCGAAACGAGTGGCGATGTTTTAAAACACGACCGATAGGGAATTTCGTTTTTGCATGTGTCTCGTACGACGTTTTTTAGTACAGATGCCTCTCCGAAGTTTTGGACCTGACGTAAAATGACCCACTTCTCGCACTAGAGCCTAAAAAGTACACCATCTGTACTAAAAACAATAATTTTAATTAGGAAAACATGGCACAATGTCGTTTCTAGAATTTCAAAATTTTATCATGTTCCAAAAATATTTTTTCCTAACTAGTGCGAAAAAGCAAACATTGCGCACGCTTCGCGTGCGTAAATTTCTCTTTTTAAGGCACTTGTTATGAAAAAAGCCGTTCGATGCACGTGTAAAAACTTATTTTTAACTCGGGTGATTGTCGCCCTCGTTTCACTCGGGCTCCAACTTTCACCCTCGTCGAAAATATTTTTTTTAGCACTTGTATCGAAATGTACTATAAAGTGATCACTTTAAAATATTGTCATGCGGACATCGTTGCGGATTTCTGAATTTTTGAAGGCAGGTAAGTTTAAACTTGATAAGATAAACTTCACTCGAGGGAAACAAACTTGAAAAGAAAGAGGTTGCTCGCTTGAGTCTTTACAAGGGCATTGCTATTATAATGCACTTTAACCACATTATTATGCAAATGGAGCTGTTGCCAATTTGTTATAATTAAGTTTTGTAATATTGCTGCTGTTTGCCAGTTTTCCATGGCGTTTTTCCAAGCTTAGATGATTTTTTTTAAATCACATAAGTTTGCGATTATGTATGTGAAAGTGGCTGATATCAGAAACGATTTCTTGGCTTCCGTTTGTCAAGGTTATCATCATCATCATCCGCCTATTTTAGTCCACTGCTGGACGTAGGCCTCTCCCATCAACTATGCGTATAGAATCTAGATAGACGCATTAGGAGGTAAATGCCCATAATCGCCACGCTGGGCAAGCGGATTGGCGATCGCAGTAATGTGTCCACTATGATGACGCTGCTGCCCATCATCAATCTTGTAGAATGGTCAGTGACACTTTAATCCCTTAGTCGACTCTTACGACACCCGCAGGAGGAGTTGGGGTGGTGACAAATGTATTCTTACTGCCGTCACCACACGGCTCAAGGTTATGATAGGCCGAAATTACACTTGTGAGTTCTTACGTTAAGTTATAGGGACGAAGCTATACTAAGGAATGAGATAGAGATATTCCCCTCTCATTCCTTGGTATAGCTCCGTCCCTATAACTTACGAGAGAACTTACAAGTGTTAGGCACTGGTCTCACCGCGAGCTACTAAGCTATGAAGTATCGGCTATAAGTATAAACACAAACAAAAAATACGCACTCCCGTGTAAATAAAAGAGACACGGCGATACTCGCCCGGCTGCGATAGCTGATAGCTGGGCTAGTATCGCCGTGTCTCTTTTCTTTCCGCGGGAATGCGTATCTTCTGTTCGTGTTCATATGTGCCCATAGTTCAAAGCATAGTAGCTTGCGGTGAGACCAGTGCCTTAAGCTGGCCTTAGTCACATTTTTGCCGTTTATCGTGTTACGCGCCACTTTCGCACTTAGGTGCTGTAGTTACAACGTGGCAGCAACGACAACAATATGTCCTCGTCCTGCCCGTCATACTACGTTTGAGCTATTGAAATTGAAACGTAATGAGTTTGGAAAATAGTCGCTTTTCTTTTGTTCTACATATTCGAATATGTCCTTTATAAATGACATTAGGCAGGACAAGGATAAACAAATCTTTCACCTACCTACTTGTCAGAACGAGACGGCAACAACGACATAAATGATAAATAGGGGGTCATCATAAGATAAATAAGCCTACAGTAGGTATAAAGTTACAAATGGACGAGCAAAAATACGAAACGTCTTCAAGATGACATTTTATTTTATAATAACATGCTATTTCAATTCTTTAATTTTGCTGGCATTTCCGTCTTCCTACATGTCAACGTTTCAATTTAAGTACCTACATAATAACTTGCTTAACTGGTGAACATTTTCTATAAATTATTTTAATAGGCTTGAATCCGCGTTCTGAAGTTCAATGGATTGTATGTCCCTATTATGTAGGTTTATTTTAATTGTGAACAGGTGGTGGACTGGTGGTGGAATTTCTTTTTTACATTTTATGGCAGGAAATTAATTTTGATTAATGCTTCATGTTATATGCAGTAGGTATTTTTATTGATTCAAAATTCGGAATCCTACCACAAAATTCGATTAAAGTAAATATGCAAAATTCGAGTTCTCTGTCGTTGTCATGACGCATTCGGTAGAGTGATAGAGTCAGATACGAAATTTACGAGTTTGAAAGCTTGCGGTAAGCCCATAGTTAACTCTAAGTACTTACCTACAGCCTTAAATTCTTAAAAGAACAGCTGTAAAAAAAACAATCCATTTTCTTTCTTGAGCATTCTCATGCTCAAGAAAGAAAATGGATGGGCAACTAGGTATGTACCATTTTTATTCTTCCAAGAAAAGTAACTTTCCTTTACTAAGAGATTTCTTACAATTCGATTTGTATCGTCACTTTGACATAGTTTTTGAGAATCCTGTTTATTATTATAACAGGATGTATTATAATTGATTGAATGATAAAATGATGCATGAATAATAACAATCTATAGTTTTGATCTGTAATGTAAATGGATTTAATAAATAATAGGATTATGATTAAGTAATAATGTAATATAATAAATAGGTACGTAATTCAGTACCAAAACATTGGTTGATTACTTATACCTAATTGTAGTTGTAAAATAGAAATTGCCAGGAAAGGTAATTCTAAGTTAGCCAAAGCTTAATAGATTTGGAGCTACCCAAAGCTCAATAGATTAGGGTGGTTACCTCAGCATGACAACAAACTTCTGGCGGGTTAAAGAAATCGTCCCTTCCGTTGTTGTAGTCAAACTCAGTTCATTAATATTGTATGTCATGCATACGGTATTTCAGCTTTGCGACGTGTTTTATCCATAATACGGCTTCATTACTTAAGGCTATGTACGTCTGTGCAGTCGACATCTGGGTTCTTAGCCAAGTTGCCAATCGCTAACGCTTAATAATTGTCAATCGTAAACAAAAGGCGTTAACCGTCTTTGTCGCACTAATACGAAAGAGTGACAGAGAGGGAATACTACGATACTCTACTAAGCGTTAGCGATTGGCAACTTGGCTAAGCATCCTGGTATATCGTAGGGTCCGGAGCTCTCAAATATATCTGATTTTTTTTTATTTAAATAATAAAAACAGAGATAATATCTTTAATTTTCGTCAAACTGTGGGTGAGTTTGTTGGCGTTGCAACATGCCTCTGTCGTTATAGTAATAAAGGCGTGTTCAGATATTTTCGCTTAGGACGCTACGATATACTATCTAATGGCACCTGTACCAAACAGGAGAGATGTACAAAAATTTGGCGATTGGTTACTTGATCTAGGTCTTCAAACAGTTTCCACGAAGGCTTGCTTGTGACTACTGTGGAAGACATAATTACAAAAGAAAGAATTCAATCTAGTGGTAAGGGTAACGACGCGATGGACAGAAATCTTTGTATACAAAAATTATAGATAGTTCCACGAGAGTTGAGGTCACGCACACATCATGTCATGTAAACAAACGTCGAAATTTTAATTTAGTGTTCTTTTTTCGTACTGACAGCAAACCCAATTGCAGTCTGTAAGATTGACCGAAAAGTTTGTTCAAGGGATTTGCTTCAATATTTTGAGGCAAGTCATCCATTCATTCGCTACATTTTTTGCAATTAGTAATTCATTTGGATGTGTGTGTAATCATTCGCTTCAACTCTGCTGAAATTACTTATAGTCAAGATTCTTATATAGGAATGAGAAACGGACTAAAGAGAGGGAGGACTAAAGGTTACATCAATTTTTCTCGCTCAGAAGCAATAAACGACTAAACATTTATGCTTGAGTTTAAGCTGCATTTATACACATATAAATAAGTGTTGCTCCATATTCTTAAACGTGAATAAATTTCAAAGCTCTATTATTTCAGGGATCTGCTGCTATCCTCGATCAGGGTGTTTACCACGAGTTGGCAGGTAACATTTACGTTAGCGTTCACTCAAGCCGTAAAGTAGTCCATCATGCTCCAATCCACCAATGCAAGCGTGATAGACTGCTTTACGTATCGATGAAACGTTAACGTAAGCCTTACTTGCCAACTCACGGCACGAAAACCGAATGTAGAGCGTATGATTAATTGTGTTGCGTGTTGTTAGGTGCATTGACATAGACGGCGACAAATTTATCAAGCCTCGGTCGGGACGGGCTATTTATAACTGCCTAATGACCTTGACTTGAAATAGACACAGTTACAACAGACATGTAAGAAATTTCGAGCTTTGACTTAGGCACTTACAAAATTGCAGTACCTATTCAAGTGTGGCTGGAGAAACTCACCAGTATGTGACTGCGGAGCTCCCGTGCAATCCATACAGCACATAATCCAGGACTGCCCAAAGAGGAGATACACTGGAGTTGCCCTGAATTTGCTCACTCCTGATGCGGACGCAGCCAATTGGATGAAGAAGAATGTTTGATAAGATTAGTAAGCGACAAATTTGTAGCCATACGATTAAATAAAGTACCTATTCAGGAAGTCGAGTCAGAGAGACAGAGACCGTATAGAGGCATTAGAGGCGTTTGAGATGTGGTGTTGGCGGCGTATGGAGAGGATAAGCTGGACTCAGAAGGTGACCAACGAGGACGTTCTCAACCGGGTAAAGGAGAGGTGCCTGTTGACAATCATCGCCAACAGAAGAGGGAAGATGTTGGGACACCTTACGACACGACGAATTAATTAAGACCATAATAGAAGGAAAAGTAGAGAGGAAGAGGAAAAGAGGAAGGCTGAGAAGGGCGTACATGGACCAAGTGAAAGGAAAAGTAGACGTCGTGTCGTATCAGGGTCTTAAGGAAAAGGCACTGGAAGGACCACATGGAAATTGCTCCACAGACAAGCCCTGCTCTTAAGTTTATAATGATGATGATGAGGATGATGATGATAATGATTCAGGAAGTCATAGTTTAGACCAGAGTTGGGCGAAAAGTAATCCGTGTACTTCTTCCGATTACTTTAGCTTTTGTTTTTCCTTGCGATTACAAATGTAATTTACAGAAGTAATCAAATTACTTTTTGGCCATCTCTTGTTTAGACACACGCATCACATTATCACACTTTCAAAATGGTCTCGAAAGAGATATGTTTCTAAAGTTGTATAGATTAAATGGTTGAAGATGATAGCGTAGTCGGTCCTAAGTCCTAACTAGCAATGTACCGAGGAGAAGTTTCATAAATTGCGAAACTTCTATGGAGAATGTTCTCGGCAATTTCAAATTTACAAGCAATCTAATCATGCCAAAACCGTTGTACACATGCCTTTTATAGTTATTTGTTATACAAGGGTGCAAAGTTGTATTTTACCCGCGAGTATGAAATTGAAACACGAGCAAGCGAAAGGATTCTATAGTTGAACCACGAGCGAAGCGAGTGGTTCTAAAATAGAATCCTGGACGCAGCGAGTGTTTTAACATACGAGAAGTAAAATACATTTGCACCCGTGTGTAACACAAAACTTTTCCCCTCACTATAGCGAGGAAACTCAAAAAAGGTAATTATTTGTTCACATTACAATCATCATCGGGTTAGTGATAATAATTTTCCAAATGCATCATGTATTTAATGCAAGATTTTGTCGCAGTAAACTTACCACGAAAAAGTAAACGCAGCACGATTTTAACACATTCCTGTAGTTGCACACCAACGCCAATGCATTATTAAATCATTCTCATTCATTATTTTTACAAAATTATAACAGAACACCCTGAAAGTAGTTTAGTTTACTATTTTTATGCGTGTTCGAGTCGGTACATAAAGATTATAACCTATAATATTCTTTGACAATGTTGACGTTGACATTTTCTGCGTTTTGTGATTGCATCTAGTCATCCTATAATCATTCACTAAAACAATTGTTACTTATGGAATTTTAGGATTTATATGTTAAAATCATCATATTGTATAAAGGTTTGTATTTTACACTAAATTCTCAAACAAATTATTTAATTATCATTAATATGGAACAATTTTCATGAGCATTTTACGTTTTGTTATTCCAAAACCAAGGTCATTACTTTGCCACACAAGTGAATAATATGCGTTTTTACACGTTCGTATTAAAGGATAAACGAGCACTTTACGAGCTAGTGAGGGGAAAAGGTATATTTTATGCCTTGTTTACTCAATTGTGAAATACAATATTCATCATAACGCTTTTTTATAAATTCTCTTGGAAACATTCTCAATGAGTACTTACTCTTAAATTCTTATGAAAATTCTCGGAAGTTTCCGAGTATATATCTACAATTTTGAGAATGTTCTGCAACTTGTACATTTATAGTCCTAACAAAGTATTTACTCGTGACGTAAAAACTTTCTTGCAATGTATGGTCACACCTCAGACAGTGGCGATAAAATGTATGAAAGAAACGCTTTGGTACGCGCACAGCCTTAGCTCGTGCAGTGCATGAGCGCCATGCTTGTGTGAGTGAGGTAAGAGATGCCAGGGTAACTGTGCGGTCACCGGAGCGCGGGGCGTCACTTTCGGGGGGAGGCAGGGTGTGTCGGTACTGTACGTACGTTACCTTTTACATCTCTAAATCTTAATTTCTCTTGATTCTGACAACTAGAGGACCTTTACATCTCTAGTACGTAGTATAGATATAGATGCTTAATAAAATAATATTGTGAACTTGTACAATAATAATTATTTTTGTTTATTATTACGATCCTTTATTTATTTCTCTTTTGTATAAAAATGTCTATAAAAATCTTTTTTTTATGTAATAAATTCTTTAATGCATGTTATTTTAATAAGATGTATTATTATACTGTTTTGAAAAAATAAGTCCACCTGAGTTTCTTACTGGTTCTTCTCAGGAATGGTGTAGGGTTTGAACCAGTAGTAGATTTTTTTTTCTCTCTCTTGATAATGTCAGACGATTCTAAAATGCTTATTAATAAGCTTACCTGAATAAAGAATAGTTTGACTTTGACTTTGACATTTATTATACTGTGGTGAGTATGGCTAAGGTTTTAAGCAACAAATGCTGTTTTTGGTCAGGTGTGCAGCGAGCGTGGCTGGCGCATATACCAGGGGTACAATGGATGCGTCGAAGAACGATGGAACCTGTGGTGGCGGACCAGCGCCTTCCCCGCTGCTAGCTACAAGACTTTGGGCGATTGGCAGGTTTGATATCTTTATAATCGTATATACCAAAAAGGACGCTACAAATTTTCTACATCTGACCACCACCAGACACGGACCAGACTGATTTGTATAAAATTGTTTTGTCCCACAGTTATTTAATTATTTGTGTCATGTAATGAAGAGCTGGGCCCTATTGCGAACTACAAAATCTTCGGCTTCATCCAAAATTTTCATAAATCAGTTCTGCCGGCCTGGCCGAATACCAAAGTTAGTAAATTTCGGCGATTTTTCTGTCACTGTAATGGCGCCTTTGGCCTCTAATTCGCGGTAGCAGGCCTGATTTAAAATTCTGGATGAATCCGTGGCGGTGGCGGCGTTAGACCTAATTTAGTTAGTTCTCGAGGTATTCTAGAGGGAATTCCACCTGTAAATACCTGTATTTTAAGGTAATCAAGTACTCGAAAAACCCTTCTTCTCAAGCTTAAATTTGAAGAACAATCAGAGCTTTATAGTTTCTACTTACTAAGTTACTTAATACCGCGTGAGCGATTCGTAAATTTTTGTCATCCTTGTTTGTAAGTTGCCGTGTGGTGACGGCAGTAAAACTATTACATGCTGTGTATTGACGGCATACATTAACCACCCCATATTTTTCCCTCGGTGTCTTAAGAGTCGGCTAAGGGATTGAAGTGTCAATGACCATTTATTTATCGAAGATTGATGATGGGCAGCACAATCAACATAGTGGACACACTATTGAGATCGCCAGTCCGCTTGCCCAGCGTGACGATTATGGGTCTTTACCTCCCAATGCGTTCATACGCATAGGTTAAGGAGAGGCCGTTGTTCAGCAGTGGATTGATATAGGCTGATGATGTGATGATACCTATTCTACGTAGAAAGGAATGTGCACACATTCCTAAAATTCTAGTCCTACTCAATCTCATGTCCTCTTGTCCATTACGTACTAGGACCGGATTCTGGGAAAGAGAATTAAGTAAGTAGGTAGCTAAATACATGTATATTTAATTTTTCTATTCTACATGACAATTATGATTAATGTGAGCGTTTAGTAAAACTATCCAACTTTGTTGCTCTCCATAAGGGCCCTTAGACATGTAATTCGTATAAAGGTACAAGCCAATTTCGTCCCTATGTTACCATAAGTAATACGTTTTTACTAAAGCCTTCACATAGCAGCCCCGCAGAAGTTTCAGTAGGTAATCGTAGACTTTGTTATTGCCTCCAGCTAACCCCATTTTTATGACGAGAAGGGAGGCCGGAAAGGAAGTGATTCCCATTCATAGATGCGTGTGTCGCGTACATGTCGTTCACCGCACGTGATAGATGCTATACGTAGAATGTAGAATACATATAGGCATAAAAGCATCATCATCATATCAGTCGGAAGACATCCTATGTTGGGCATAGGCTTCCCCAAAGATTATCACAATAACCGGTCATGAGCCCTTCCGCCGACCTTCATCTGGTCAACAGTCCACCTTTTGCGGGGCCTGTCCACGCTGCGACTTGGCCACCACTCAAGTACCTTTCCGCCCCAACGGCCATCGTTCTACCAACCGCCATCTGCCAGTTAAGCTTAGCGATTTGAAGAGCTACGGGTACCTATGTTGGTTCTTATGATTCTGCTGCAGGTGGCTCCTAGCATTGCCCTCTCCATTGCCCTTTGACTTTGCTTGTGCCTGTACCTTCTTATAAGGCTCACTAATCTCACTATTATTATCAATTAAATTTTCTATGCATGTTTGTCACAGTTCATGAACCACATACCGAAAGGCGGGTCTATCTGCCGGAAGGATAGTCTGTCCAGACTCCTGCGCTGCATGAGACGTATATACGGGTCCATCTATGATTTCAGGTAAGCCGTATATATTCTAGGAATATAAGCATATGTATATCATGCTAATATTGTTGTTTACTATATAAAAATAAGTTTATATCATACAGTTTACATGACATTACTATCAATGCCCTCACATATAAAATATACCTTTTAAAGTAATTTCTTCTTCAAGTTTTTGTGCGACAAATCAAATTATTTGAGTAAATATTTTGATTTGTATTTTTACGTAGCCACACTAAAATTTATATTATAAATTATAAATGTATATTCGATGTCATATACCACAGAAAAAAAAGACCAACGTCCAAGGTGGGGATCGAAACCACGTACTCGGCTTTCGTAGCTGATGTCTGTACCGCTCGGCCACCTCGGACGTTGGTGATCTTGGTATTTTTTCTTTGGTATATGGCATATATCTACGATATATTTATAATCTGTTGTTCGTTGAGTTAGACATTATATTAAGTACTGATGACAGTTTAAATTTCATTGGCAAATTCTTAAAAATTTCATATAAAAAATCAACTTTTGTCTGACCTACCTTATTCACCTCCTTAAACATTTGCACCAAACTACCAAGCACCCTGTACTTATCAGAAATCGTTGCTCGTTTCCATTCCCCGACATTTGTTTATACCGATTACGAATAATCATCGGAATCCGCTGAACATCAATCGTTTTTACATTTTGAGTCGATTAAAAGAGGAAAACGCAATAGCTGTACAGCACGCACATGCTATCGAATGTTCTTATAAATAATCGTTATCCTGGGGACAGGCCAATATAGCGCGGCGTGTGTAGGTATATTATATGTAAATTTAATAAGATGATTTTAGAAACCAGAAAAAACTGAATATCAATGCAATCCATTTGTCATGCTTTTTGAAATAAAGAGAGTTACATTAAGAAAATAAATTATATATAAACCCTAAAGTAATGTGTTGTATGTTACAAAATGTTAACGAGAATTAATGTAGAGCCTAAAATCCCGATTTTGTGTGAAATAAATTACATATTAAGACTTTCCTAGGAAATTTATACGTCACCTAATCTACATAGCCGCATCTCATTCAAGCTACGCAGAATGTCTTGAATAGTCATGATTTTTCCTGATCATGGATATAGAATATGGATATGAATTTGACAACGTAATAATTATAGCAAGAACGAAAGGGATGGTCTTATGAAAATTTTTACTAGTGGAAGTGAAAAGGAACGATAATCGTCCGTCCTTATCACTGTGCCACTATTTTTTGTGTGTGTGGCACGTAGATGCTAAATCTAAGTGCCAGACAAATGCGTTGAATACGTCACTATACGTAGTATCTTCTTAGTAGTCTGTGACTATGTCTATCCCTCTGTGGCACACTATGTGCGGCCCCTCGTTCCTGATGCACTTTTGCTCTTGCATACTTGTTGGAAAAAAAGAAGAAAGTGACGACAACGACGACAAATGATTAGACGCGGTACCATCATAAGCCTTCTGAGCATTTTATTTTTCCATAATATGACAAGCCTATGATTATAAGGATAAGTTCGCCTTTGTACAAATCTGTGTCACATTCATACTGTTTATTTTGTTTTCTGTGTTTTTGTGCAATATAGTGTTTTACTACTACTACTATTATATTGATTATATTGTAGTGTAGACAATGAGAATTTATAAATGATCTCTTCTCAACCATATTTCCAAACATAGCTGAAGTGGCTGGCAACCAAAAGGCCCAAGTCACGGCGATTTGAATGAAGCGTCGCGTGTCTGTTGGCATTACCCGTAATGCCGTGTGACTTTATATTTTTATACCCGTACACAAACTTCGGGCTCGCAATGGTCTTTTCTGTGTTACGGCGAAATAAAAACTTGGGTAATACTGTTTCGAGTTCTCTACGGCTTATTGAATTGCCGTTGTTTATACCATAATTTCTGGTCTTTCTTTTTTTAGAGAGTAATGTAAGCAGAATTCCTGTTATTTTTTATGGTACACGTAGCCACGTGTACCTTAAAAAGGCACGCATACTTACCATAAGAAATAACAAGATTTTGAAAAATAAACGAATGTTATGTTTACGTTAATGATTATTCGGTCAGGCATTCCTATACACTTTGAGACTTTTCATTTGGTTTATCAATTTATAATTGATAATTTAGTTATGCACCCTATCACGTATGTAAGGGGGTATTTCTCATTTAGATTTGTGAGCAGTCAGGTAGTCACAGCCATGTACAGAAAGTTAACGTTACCTAGGAACTTAATTTTCTATATAAATTATAAATATTCATCATCATCAGCCTATGATAGTCCACTGCTGGACGTAGGCCTCTCCTATTAACTATGCGTATAGACGCATTAGGAGGTAAATGCACCTCTGTGAACTTGGCACCCGACTTTGTGTTTTTTTTAATTTTAATTATTATTCGGGAGGCCTTTCGTTTGTAGTTGATTGTAGTGAAACGGATTTTGTTTGTAGTTGGTTAGAAAAAAAGTTATGAAAAGGGGGTGAAACCTCAGCACCCGACTTTCAAAATTTTAACTTTTATTGATTGTATCGTATTCAGAATCGTTTGTAGTTGATTGTAGTTCCTTTCTTTTCGTTTGTAGTAGCCCAGAATTGTCAAAAAAAATAAACTAAAAAAAAAAAATCCTGAGCGCGTTGATGTCTTTTTTCTAAAACTCGTTTAAATCGTATAAAAGCAGGAATTAATAGACATTTCTAAGCATAATTTAGCTCAAAATCATTAAACCTTGATTGTAGTGCCGTTTACTTCGTTTGTAGTAACAAATTACATTCAACAATAACATGATAAAGTTTTCAAAAAGGGGGTACAAAATCTCAGCACCCGACTTTCGGAATTGTAACTTTTAATGATTGCAACACGTTCAGAATCGTTTGTAGTTGATTGTAGTGAAACGGATTTTGTTTGTAGTCGGTTAGAAAAAAAAGTAACGAAAGGGGGGTGAAACCTCAGCACCCGACTTTGGAAATTGTAAAGTTTAATGATTGCTACTCGTTCAGAATCGTTTGTAGTTGATTGTAGTGAAACGGATTTTGTTTGTAGTCGATCAGAAAAAAAGTTACGAAAGGGGGTTACCCCTTTCGTTACCCCGTAACCTTAGTATAGAATTTGCGAAATTTTATCTTTTAACGATTGGGTCGTGTTCGGAATCGTTTGCAGTTGATTGTAGTTCTTTTATTTTCGTTTGTAGTTGAATGGAAAAAAAGTTACGAGGGGGGTGAAAAATCTCAACACAAGATTTGCGAAATTTTATCTTTTAATGATTGAATCGTGTCCGGTTTCGTTTGTAGTTGATTGTAGTTCTTTTATTTTCGTTTGTAGTTGAAGGGAAAAAAAGTTACGAGGGGGTGAAAAATCTCAGCACAATATTTGCGAAATTTTATCTTTTAATGATTGAATCGTGTTCGGCTTCGTTTGTAGTTGATTGTAATTCTTTTATTTTCGTTTGTAGTTAAATGGAAAAAAAGTTACGAGGGGGGTGAAAAATCTCGGCACTAGATTTGCGAAATTTTATCTTTTAATGATTGAATCGTGTTCGGTTTCGTTTGTAGTTCCTTTGTTTTCGTTTGTAGTTGAATGGAAAAAAAGTAACGAAGTGGGGTGAAAAATCTGATCACCGGATTTGCGAAATTTTTACTTTTAATGATGGAATCGTACTCAGAATCGTTTGTAGTTGATTGTAGTTCTTTTATTTTCGTTTGTAGTTGAATGGAAAAAAAAGTTACGAGGGGGAAGAAAAATCTCAGCACAAGATTTGCGAAATTTTACTTTTAATGATTGAATCGTGTTCGGTTTCGTTTGTAGTTAGTTGTAGTTCCTTTGTTTTCGTTTGTAGTTGAATGGAAAAAAAGTTAAGAATTGGGGTGAAAAATCTGATCACAGGATTTGCGAAATTTTTACATTTAATGATGGAATCGTACTCAAAATCGTTTGTAGTTGATTGTAGTTCTTTTATTTTCGTTTGTAGTTAAATGGAAAAAAAGTTACGAGGGGGGTGAAAAATCTCAGCACTAGATTTGCGAAATTTTATCTTTTAATGATTGAATCGTGTTCGGTTTCGTTTGTAGTTCCTTTGTTTTCGTTTGTAGTTGAATGGAAAAAAAGTTAAGAATTGGGGTGAAAAATCTGATCACAGGATTTGCGAAATTTTTACATTTAATGATGGAATCGTACTCAAAATCGTTTGTAGTTGATTGTAGTTCTTTTATTTTCGTTTGTAGTTAAATGGAAAAAAAGTTACGAGGGGGGTGAAAAATCTCAGCACAATATTTGCGAAATTTTATCTTTTAATGATTGAATCGTGTTCGGAATCGTTTGTAGTTGATTGTAGTTCTTTTATTTTCGTTTGTAGTTGAATGAAAAAAAAGTTACTAAGGGGGTGAAAAATCTGAACACAGTATTTGCGAAATTTTTACTTTTAATGATGGAGTCGTTCTCAAAATCGTTTGTAGTTGATTGTAGTTGTTTTATTTTCGTTTGTAGTTGAATGGAAAAAAAAGTTACGAGGGGGAAGAAAAATCTCAGCACAAGATTTTCGAAATTTTATCTTTTAATGATTGAATCGTGTTCGGTTTCGTTTGTAGTTAGTTGTAGTTCCTTTGTTTTCGTTTGTAGTTGAATGGAAAAAAAGTTAAGAAGTGGTGTGAAAAATCTGATCACAGGATTTGCGAAATTTTTACTTTTAATGATGGAATCGTACTCAGAATCGTTTGTAGTTTATTGTAGTTCCATTGTTTTAGTTTGTAGTTGAATGGAAAAAAAGTTACGAAGTGGGGTGAAAAATCTGATCACAGGATTTGCGAAATTTTTACTTTTAATGATGGAATCGTACTCAAAATCGTTTGTAGTTGATTGTAGTTCTTTTATTTTCGTTTGTAGTTAAATGGAAAAAAAGTAACGAAGTGGGGTGAAAAATCTGATCACAGGATTTGCGAAATTATTACGATTAAATCATTAAAAGATAAAATTTCGCACATCTTGTGTTGAGATTTTTCACCCTCTTCGTAACTTTTTTTCCATTCAACTACAAACGAAAATAAAAGAACTACAATCAACTACAAACGATTTTGAGTACGATTCCATCATTAAAAGTAAAAATGTCGCAAATCCTGTGATCAGATTTTTCACCCCACTACGTAACTTGTTTTCCATTCAACTACAAACGAAAACAAAGGAACTACAATCAACTACAAACGAAACCGAACACGATTCAATCATTAAAAGATAAAATTTCGCAAATCTAGTGCTGAGATTTTTCACCCCCCTTGTAACTTTTTTTCCATTTAACTACAAACGAAAATTAAAGAACTACAAACAACTACAAACGATTTTGAGTACGACTCCATTATTAAAAGTAAAAAGTTCGCAAATCCTGTTCTCAGATTTTTCACCCCTTCGTAACTTTTTTCCCATTCAACTACAAACGAAAAGAAAAGAACTACAATCAACTACAAACGATTTTGAGAACGACTCCATCATTAAAAGTAAAAATTTCGCAAATACTGTGTTCAGATTTTTCACCCCCTTAGTAACTTTTTTTTCATTCAACTACAAACGAAAATAAAAGAACTACAATCAACTACAAACGATTCCGAACACGATTCAATCATTAAAAGATAAAATTTCGCAAATATTGTGCTGAGATTTTTCACCCCCCTCGTAACTTTATTTCCATTTAACTACAAACGAAAATAAAAGAACTACAATCAACTACAAACGATTTTGAGTACGATTCCATCATTAAATGTAAAAATTTCGCAAATCCTGTGATCAGATTTTTCACCCCCTTAGTAACTTTTTTTCCATTCAACTACAAACGAAAATGAAATAACTACAATCAACTACAAACGATTCCGAACACGATTCAATCATTAAAAGATAAAATTTCGCAAATATTGTGCTGAGATTTTTCACCCCCCTCGTAACTTTCTTTCCATTCAACTACAAACGAAAATAAAAGAACTACAATCAACTACAAACGATTCTGAGTACGATTCCATCATTAAAAGTAAAAATTTCGCAAATCCTGTGATCAGATTTTTCACCCCACTACGAAACTTGTTTTCCATTCAACTACAAACGAAAACAAAGGAACTACAATCAACTACAAACGAAACCGAACACGATTCAATCATTAAAAGATAAAATTTCGCAAATCCTGTGCTCAGATTTTTCACCCCCTTCGTAACTTTTTTCCCATTCAACTACAAACGAAAAGAAAAGAACTACAATCAACCACAAACGATTTTGATTACGACTCCATCATTAAAAGTAAAAATTACGCAAATATTGTGCTGAGATTTTTCACCCCCCTCGTAACTTTTTTTCCATTCAACTACTAACGAAAATAAAAGAACTACAATCAACTACAAACGATTCCGAACACGACCCAAACGTTAAAAGATAAAATTTCGCAAATTCTATACTAAGGTTACGGGGTAACGAAAGGGGTAACCCCTTTCGTAACTTTTTTTCTGACCGACTACAAACAAAATCCGTTTCACTACAATCAACTACAAACGATTCTGAACGAGTTGCTATAATTAAACTTTACAATTTCCAAAGTCGGGTGCTGAGGTTTCACCCCCATTTCGTTACTTTTTTTTCTAACCGACTACAAACAAAATCCGTTTCACTACAATCAACTACAAACGATTCTGAACGTGTTGCAATCATTAAAAGTTACAATTCCGAAAGTCGGGTGCTGAGATTTTGTACCCCCTTTTTGAAAACTTTATCATGTTATTGTTGAATGTAATTTGTTACTACAAACGAAGTAAACGGCACTACAATCAAGGTTTAATGATTTTGAGCTAAATTATGCTTAGAAATGTCTATTAATTCCTGCTTTTATACGATTTAAACGAGTTTTAGAAAAAAGACATCAACGCGCTCAGGATTTTTTTTTTTTAGTTTATTTTTTTTTGACAATTCTGGGCTACTACAAACGAAAAGAAAGGAACTACAATCAACTACAAACGATTCTGAATACGATACAATCAATAAAAGTTAAAATTTTGAAAGTCGGGTGCTGAGGTTTCACCCCCTTTTCATAACTTTTTTTCTAACCAACTACAAACAAAATCCGTTTCACTACAATCAACTACAAACGAAAGGCTTCCCGAATAATAATTAAAATTAAAAAAAATACAAAGTCGGGTGCCAAGTTCACAGAGGTGGTAAATGCCCATAATCGCCACGCAGGGCAAGCGGATTGGCGATCGCAGTAATATATAAATATAAATATTGGATGTCATCGTGTCGGGGTCTTGACCGAGTGGCCGAGGGGTGCAGGCAGCAGCCGCGAAAGCTGAGCAAGTGGGTTCGATTCGATCCCTACCTCGGACATTGGTGATCTTGGTCGTTTTTTCTTTAGTATATGACATCCAATATTTATAATTTATATAGTACCTACTTAAGTAGTGTGACTGGGAAAAAATAAAAAGCACAAATCAAAATATTTATTTAATAAATAATTTGATTTGTGTTTTCACAATACATTTAATTTTCTATATTTTGAAATACGAACAAGCTTAACGCAGGGGCTATTTCAAAAATAAGTATCAAAATGGACCTCCTGGAAACCCTTAACTTCCGAACATGGCCGTGTCCTGTCAAACTAAATAAGAAATACCCAAAGTACGTGTTCAAGTACTTGATTTGCTTACAGCCCACCATGCTTCCATCTTCCTCTGGAGTACGCCAAGCTGGTGTCCGAGTGTTCTCGACTACGGCACGATGAAGATGGCGGCAGTGCCGTGTGGATTCACAAACCAGTTGCCCAGAGTCAGGGGCGAGGCATCTTTCTCTTTCGGGTACATTAACTATGTATAAATCTATCTCTGTCTGTATTGCCAGTCGGTCAGAACCAGCGCCAATGTCGACAAGCTTTCATCCTCCTTCAGAATACGCTAAGCTACTGCTGTCACCGTGATACGATGAAAATGGCGGCAGTGCAGTATGGATTCACAAACCAGTCGCCCAGAGTCAGGGACGAGGCATCTTTCTCTTTCGGGTACCGTAGCTATGTATAAATCTATCTTTCTCTGTATTGCCAGTCGCCACGAGTCTACAAGCTTCCAACTTCCTTCGGAATACGCCAAGCTACTGCTCTCGACTGTGGTAGGACGAAGATGGCGGCAGTGCCGTATGGATTCACAAACCAGTCGCCCAGAGTCAGGGACGGGGCATCTTTCTCTTTCGGGTACATTAACTATGTATAAATCTATCTCTCAATGTATTGCTAGTTGCCCAGAGTAAGGCTGCGTTTCCATCAGAGATGTGCGAGGATATGTTTCCATACAAATGACACCTATTAATGACTCGAGCGAGGTGTCATCTGGTGGAAACGCATTTCCATCAGAGATGTGCGAGGATATGTTTCCATACAAATGACACCTATTAATGACTCGAGCGAGGTGTCATCTGGTGGAAACGCATCCTAAGGCCAGAGTTGACAAGCTACCATCTTTCTACCGGAATATACCAAATTACTGGTCTCGACTCGATTGTGGTACGACTTAAATGAAGCCTGTCGCTTATCTTCTTTCTATTGGTTGAGTATTTAGCCAGTTCTTTACTATCTTGATGTAAGGCCTGAGCGACCCGTCTGGCGTGGCGGGGCAAAAGTTGTGCGTCGAGCGTCGTCTCAGGAATTTGATCGACGTGCACTCAAGCCACTCGCATAGTTTGCATATGTTTATTAAACACAGAACCGTTAGAACTATCAAAACTGACAATGACATTCACATTGACGTTGTTATATTTGTGACAACCGGAAATATTTTTTACTTTTAAAGATAATCTATTTTTTTATCTTATACAATGACGTAGTAATGACGTCACGCTTCCGGTTTCCACTTTTTTGCGATTTTCTATTAAATTACAGAGAAATAAAATAAATTAGGGACCTGATTACATTCAGGAAGCATGTTTACCGAAATAGTTTTCGATTTAGCCCACCTTAAAGATTTTGAAATATTGTCAATTATCATCTCTGCCTCGCTACACGCCTCGCTCCAGCGTCCACTCAGCCCTACCGCGAACTATTATATCTACAAATTTCGAGAATTGGTCTCTGTCACTCTAGCCTTCGTGGCGGTGACAAAGACATCTTGACAGACATCTTTACATCAGGCCTTCATCACATCATTAGCCTATATCAGTCCACTGCTGGACAGCGGCCTCTTCTTAGCCTATGCATGGACGCATTAGGAGGTAAATGCTGGGCAAGCGGGTTGGCGA
This sequence comes from Thaumatotibia leucotreta, assembly GCA_025490895.1. Taxonomy (NCBI): domain Eukaryota; kingdom Metazoa; phylum Arthropoda; class Insecta; order Lepidoptera; family Tortricidae; genus Thaumatotibia; species Thaumatotibia leucotreta. Next base: position 5,561 of record JALPQI010001615.1, on the reverse strand, counting down.
TCGCAGTAGTGTTTCCACTACGATTCATGCTGCTGTCCAGTCAAGTGCCAAAAGAAGTATCGAAATAATCCGCTCATAAATATGTTACGACGCTCTTATTACACAGAATTAGAGTGCACCGGGACATATTTTTGATCATTTTTGTGTACACCTTATTTTGTCTTTGACTGTCCATTATCAATCTCCGATAAATGAATGGTCAGTCACACTTCCCAAATCCCTTAGCCGACTCTTACTCCACGGGAAGAGATGGGGTGGTAACGAACGGTTTTTTTTTATTTGTGAAGGTAGACAACTGAGCTCTCAGCCCACCTGATGGAAAGCAGGAACTGAGGCCCATGGACATAGTGATCAAAAAATCGCCTACCCTGAGGACTTAGATGGATTGCCTCTATCTATGCCAGTAATTACACCGGCTATCTTACTGCTATTTAGCGGCAGGTTAACGAGTAAGACGGTGGTAGCTATCCGGGCGGACCCAGCAGGAGGTCCTACCACCAGCAAAATGTATTTTTACTGCCGTCACCACACGGCATCCAGGCGGTGGCAGGCCAGGGCGGTTAGACAAGCAAATCGCTAAATGTCAGTAGCGTAGAGTAGTTTTCCCTCTCTGTCACTCTTTCTTATTAGTGCGACAAAGACAGTTAGTTGCCTATCGTTCACGATTGACGATTGAGCATTAGCGATTGGGAACTTGGCTAGCACCCAGACCTTACACTAAGGTTAAATATCTCCACTGATTTCCAGAGTATCTGCGAGATGAGGTGCGGGAGCGCAGCGGTCGTTCAGCGTTACATCGAGCGACCACTCCTGATAGCCGGATACAAGTTCGACCTGCGGCTTTACGTGTGCGTGCCTGGGTACAGGCCGCTGACGGCGTATATGTATGCAGAGGGACTGGCAAGGTTCGGTAAGAAACTTATAATTCTGCCAGAGAACAGTATTTTCAGTACGGATGGTGCTTTTTTCACGCACCAATGCGAGAAGTGGTTTTACATCAGGTCGAAATCTTCAGAGGGCCATATGTACTGAAAAACATCGTACAATACACGTGCGGAAACGAAATTCGTAGCTCGTGTCGATTTAAAGTACTCCCTTCGGTTGTGCTTTAATTTATCTCCATTCGTTTCGAACTTCATTTTTTTCGCACTTGTATCGTATTGTACTATTTCAGTACACATGGTGCTTCTTTTAAGCACTAGTGCGAGAAGTGGTGCATTTTTATCAGGTCAAAACTTCAGATGGCCATCTGTGTGCCTACCATGAGCTACCGCCTTGTTATTAACGTTGACTTATTTTCTATCCATCACACTCATACTCGCGTATTGATCCGAGCGAGCCGGATAGAAGAACGTGGTACGGCTACTGTCTTTTTGTAAGAACCAAAGACTACATCACTTTTCCCCGCCATATGTTCAGCAATATCAACCTTACTTTCAGTATTACATATAATGTATTTGATATTAAATTACTTAAACTTCTAAACGAATCGCTTTGTTGTGGTCAGGGTAGCCTACGGCGAACTTCGACACGTCTCTGTAACCCCGATGGCGCCTTCCTTGGACAGGGACAGATGATGCTCCTTCACGATTTTCGAAGTTCGCGGTAGTGAGCCAATAGATATACCAAATTGAATTGGCCTTTGGTACACAAAGGCCAATTCAATTTGGTGATCAATAATGTGACAATTTGATTTTCTACTGAAGAGGAATTACTGCCTTTGTTCCTATCCTATATATGCCTATACACACCTATGTCGGAGCAGATGTATATATGCCTCGTGCAAACCGACAATCAATATTTTTCTATAAGTACTATTAGTACTATTACCTATTACAGCTCCCATTTCCTCATATATCGACCTGTCATGTCAAGCTCTAGTAAACAGTTACAACGAGTCAGGAACTTGGGGACTCAATTACGACCCACTTATGTTATACATATTTATTACCTACACTATAAATTACGCGCTACATATACCTATACATATTCATTGATTTACGATTTTCTAAGTCCTGTACGTCTTACTATGGAAGTACACAAGTGACTATACAGGGTGTAAGTCAAATACGGGCGAAGCTCTTAACCAGTGTTAGTTTGAGACGTAATAAGTACATTTAAATAACTTTTACTTAAAATCAAACCAACAAAATTATCCATAGAAAATAATTCGGCGCGCAATGTAGAGCAACACACTCAAGTTAAATGCTCGTTGACAGCTAATTTCAAAAGCAGATGACATAACTGCCATATCAATAATAACAAATGTTCGTACCTACATTGCTGCTACGAAAATCAAAAAAAATCTGTAGGGTTGTAATTAAGTGTAACTTGTAAAAACCTTCCTTTCCTTGTCCGTGCGGTGACGGAGTAAGAATATTAAATCACCGCCCCTCTCATCCCCGTGGGTGTCGTAAGAGTCGACTAAGGGAATTACTGAGATCGTTAAACTGCAATGTGTGGCACCATTGATTTGCAATTTCTTTGTAAGGTGTTGGATCGAAGAATTCATTCCTCAGGATATGCGTGATGCGAACATCATTACACTCTATAAGGGGAAGGGAGACCGTGGCAGCTGTGACTCGTACCGTGGTATCTCCTTATTGAGTATCGCCGGAAAACTTCTTGGTCGAATCATCTTATGTAGGCTACAGACACTGGCAGATCGCGTGTATCCTGAGTCGCAGTGCGGGTTCCGTGCACAGCGCTCCACGACGGACATGATTTTTACCTTGCGTCAATTACAAGAAAAATGTAGAGAGCAAAAAACGCCTTTGCTGGTGGCATTTGTGGACTTAAACAAAGCCTTCGACACAGTGAGCAGAGGTGGATTGTACAGGATTTTGCAGAGTATTGGTTGTCCCCCAAAGTTACTATAAGGCTAATTGAACTCTTGTACCAAGACATGAAGGGTTCGGTTATTTTTAATGGCAGTGCATCAGCTCCATTTGCCATGCGCAGAGGAGTCCGGCAGGGTTGCGTGTTGGCGCCGACTTTATTCGGAATTTTCTTTTCCGTGCTTTGAAAGGTTGCTTTTGGTGATACCACTCAAGGCGTACACCTTCACACTCGAGCTGATGGCAAACTGTTCAACATCGCACTCCTAAAGTCTAAAAGGTATAGAGAAGACTTTTATGTGGAAAGTTTGCTGTTCGCTGATGACGCCGCTTTTGTTTCATCATCATCAGAGGAGCTTCAGAGAATGGTTGACAAGTTCGACGCCACGTGCAAGCAATTCTGCATGTCCATAAATGCTAGGAAGACGGTCGTTATGGGGCAAGGCGTGCAGGAATCCCCAATAGTATTGTTGAACGATGCGCCGTTGGAAGTTGTAGATAGGTTCTGCTACCTTGGGTCCACCGTATCACAGAACTTGTCGCTTGATATGGAAATAAACATTCGCATCGGCAAAGCATCCACGATGTTCGGGAGGCTCAGTACAAGGGTATGGAATAATAAACACCTGACTTTAAATACAAAGACGATCGTATATCGTCGTTGAGATTGCCAATTCTGTTATGTGTAAATTTCAAATTTGACAAAAGAAGACTGTAAATATGTCATTTGGATTGATTTTTCAGTTCCTGAAATCGTCGAATACGATATCAGACATGCATCTTGTCCATACTCTTGTACGGTGCTGAGACTTGGACATCGTATGCTAAGCAGGAACGGAAATTAAATAACTTCCATATGCGCTGTCTTAGGCGCATTTTAGGCATCACTTGGAAGGATCGAGTTACAAACGAGAAGGAGAACGGTTGCGGTGGCTGGGCCACGTGCAAAGGATGGAGCCTTCTCGTTTGCCGCGTGTAACTCTCCTGAGTGAAATTGCCTACGCCAAGCGTCCGGTTGGCCGACCAATGTTACGCTTCAAAGACAGTGCTAAACGCGATATCGTGTCTTTCGGAATTGATCCATGTACGTGGGAAAAAGCATCCGAAGACCGAGATCATTGGAGAGGGGTTCTAGGTGAAGGCGTGGTGTCCCATGATAACGCTTGGTTCGATCTGCTCTCGTTCAAACGGGAACTAAGACACCAGCGCGCAGTCTTTCCTCCCGGATCACCAAGTGCGACATTTACGTGCACTTTATGCGGTCGTGGCTGTCGCTCCCGTATTGGCCTAACCAGCCACATACGTAAGTGCCGAACCTCTTTGGACGCTGCTTGAAGCATCTTTTATAGATGTCAGAGGCCAATGATGATGATGTAAAAACCTTAATCCATGATTACATTGATGAATTTTATTCCATGCCTGGTTTAATTTATCGCCTGTATTAGATTTACACACGGTATAGAGACATTTTTATGATAAGCATATGGTAATGTTATTAGGTATAATTTGTTTTTATAGGTGTTAATTTGATATATCTAAACATCACGCAAATTAATGCTCATTTATTACTTACGACTTCTTTCTTCGATTTATTATCTTACCAAGGTGAATCATGAAATTAGTCAGTTAACAAACTCTAAATTTGTCAGTGCCAAGAATTCGTTGCATCATAATGTTATTGTATAAAGTATTTTACCAAGTTTGGTCAGTGATGTTGAAACTCGTTGGTTTTCCTTATGATTTTAAAAGGTTGTAAGTAATGCTTTTTTGTTAAAAAGAAGGCTGTTCTCTAGCTGGTGCCTGTTCGTGTCGGGTATACCATCCTTGTGGCGTACGAGGTTTTTATCACGTTCAGTGTTCACACTAGTTTATTAAAACCTAAGTGGTCTCTCGGGTCAGGGGATTAACTGCCAAACGGCCATTTTTATTTAAAGTTGCTTCGAAAGTTTTTTTTTGTAATTCCTACTCGGAGTCCTAGGCTCTTTCGCCTATGCGCTGCCTACCCCTGAGGACTTAGATAGATTGCCTCTATCTATGCCAGTAATTACACCGGCTATCTTACCCCCAAACCGAAACACAGCAGCAATGGAAAAAAGTGCAGTGTATAATGTTTTGCCATTGCGTTACAATTTTTTCATACATTTTGTATGCAAGTCTCCGAACGGAAGCATTTACTTACCGATACTTAATACTTACGGAATATTTGAGTGTTTCTCAGTAGTATTCGCATCGAATTTTGTTTGTGCCACCGTGACTCTGACTTCTATTGCCTGTTAATTAGGTACACTTTTCGCAAACCCATTTTCGCCATGATCTTAATATGGTGTACCTATAGGTATTACGTAGGTACATTACCTAGTCCAGTACATACCTACTTTAGATGAGTGATCTTTCTTCCAGGAACGGATAAATACACGTTGTCTGACATCCACAACCCGTACAGGCACTTGACAAATTCCTCCCTCAACAAAACTGGCCCTCGGTACGCTGAGTGCAAGGACAGAATAGGCAGTGGTGAGTGTTTTTTTTATTTATTTATCCTCTCAGTAAATTCATTGAAAAAAGTTAATTTAATTAAAACAACCATCTCTAAGTAAATGTACACAATGATTTGTCAGCCTCCGTAGCCTAGTAATGTTGGTAGTGACCCTGCCTACGAAGCTGGAGGTTCCTGGTTCGAATCCCGGCGGGTTCGAATCCCGGCGAGGGCATTATTTGTGTATT